>OMPJ01034118.1:8367-23913 GCA_900312935.1 Carapus acus | reverse complement strand
GAGTGGTATTTGTTAGCCTTAAATATTCCTCACTATTCTTCGTAGAGAAGGTGGAGTGGGTCAGGAGGAAAAGTAGTGGAAGGTCTGAGGTTGCTGGTTTGATTCTAGGTGCCCCTAAAAGTTGCGGCAGAGTGCCGCTGAGCAAGGCACTGAACCAACTGTTGGTGTGCTTTATTTTGAAGCGTTCTGCTTCCCCCAATATCCCACAGGATCAGTAAGTTACATCCACATTTTTTCTAGTCTAACTTCAACACTCAAATATGCTTCAGTTAGAATCTAAAAATTAAATTAAATTAAATTAAATTAAATTAAATTAAATTAAATTAAATTAAATTAAATTAAATTAAATCAAATTAAATTAAATTAAATTAAATTAAATTAATTAATTCATTCAAATAAAATTGCATAATTTTTGGGAAATTTGTTTCTTCAATAATCACTTTGATGGTTATGATGCAGCTCAAAATTTATCAAAATATTCCCAACAAACTAGCTCAACACTAGGGTGATCAGATACCCATTTTCGGGGTTAACCAATTATCAGCTGTCTGAAGTGTTTTCATTACTGGGCGCTAATAAGGCAAAAATTATCCCTATCACTCCTCCTCCTCCTCCTCCTGTTGAACTTGCTGATAAGGAGCCACTTCGTTTGCTGCTAATGAACTGTGAAAAAAGCGAGCGGCCCGCGCTTAGATTAGATTGCGGGCGCTCCGCACAGGCAGGGATCGACAAATATAGATGGAGAGGTAGAATAAATAGTAGGGAAGGTGCTCCTACCGTGGCTCCGCTAACGTCGTACGCATTAGTGGGCTTCCTGCAGAATGGGAAAAGGAGAGAGAGAGAGATTATCAACCGGTGCAACAGATCTGTGTGCGTGCGTGTATGTGTGTGACCAGTGCATCCGGGTTTAAGGCGCTGATATGCTATTGACTTATTACATCATAAGTGTGGTTAAAAGGGACGGAGATCAACATCCTTGTTATTAACAGGCCCCTGCTGTTTTCTTCGTCTCTTATCTCAATGTGGCCTCGCGAAGTCAGCGTCATCTACAATGTTCGATGTCTTGGTTCTGGAAAGTCCCCACAAACTGAAAGTGCGATGCCGAAGTGTCCTCAAGCAAGATATTCAGCCCCTTAATGCTTTTAATCAGCAACCTGCCACTTTGTGGGTTGTGAAAGTGGGTCAAACGCAGGGGGGCAATTATGTTAGATGAAGTAATTGACACCTTTGAAAGACCCTAACCCTAATCCTTACCCTAACCCTAATGATTTTGAGGTTTGAAGAGCAAGTCCGCTTCGTTATGTTCGGATCACCCAATCGATACCGCATCTCTCCGGATCAGACTTTTTGTCGCCGCTGAGTCATTCCCTCATGGCGAGGCGTCATTGATACTTTCGTGGCCTCCCGTCTCGTTACTCGTTACTCGCCCTCCTCTCGGTTGTAGTTCCGCCTCGTAACTCCTGCGGCACTTCGCTTCCTGTCATTCCTCAGGGTGACAAACAAGTTCTGGAATGTGCACGAGCGGCCCGTGGAGGTTGGGGGGGGAGGGAGGGTTGAGAAAAAATTGCTTCTGTGTCACTGTTGCTGGCATGTTTGGCATGAAACAGTGAAGGGCGTATGTGCAAACACACTCATACATCAGATGGATGATCGCACTGCAGGATTTGCTGGGAATCTTTCGCCAGCCCAGCCCAGCCCAGCTTATCTGGCAGTGGTACAGTAACTTCTAAGATATGATACTTTACCCTCCTCCTCTTCAAACAGGGCTGAGGAGACTTGTCGGACAGATGCAGGTCCAATGAGTGGGTGTCTCCCGCTCCGGGGTGTGTTAATAGTGATGAAAGAGCCGTGTTTTCAAGTACAAATAAACGGAATCAGTCACACCACGGCGAGCAGCTGCTCGGTACATAAACCAGTTTGTACAAGGAGGGAACTCAACCTCCAATTAGTCATTCGCGACGAGTCTCGGTTTAGTCATTCCCTCGCCGTCAACAATGCCACCTAACAGATAATAGAGAAGTAAAATCCCGTCCAGGATAAAGTAGACATGAATCGTGTTAAAAACAAAACACACACACACACACAGAAACACGTATGACCTGCCAGAGCGGTCAGTTATTCACCCTCACCTTCGACACTGGGCGCAAAGGGCAAGGAAGGCGACGCTGAGGATGAGGAAGGCGAAGAGGGAGACCGTCGCCACCTCAGGGGAGGAAAGCCAGACCACGGACTGCATCTCTCGAAACGTTCCGGCGACATCTACGGGAGCCATTGTCCTCAGCGGTCTGCGGAGTGGGGGGGAGAGAGACGGCGAAATTCTCAGATGTCGCAGCGCTCCAGGAAAACGCCAGACCTTTAATGGGTCGGGAGCTCACTCACGCTGGGGTGTAACGCGACTGCTCGGCTGCTCCGTCAGCTTCTGCTGTCAGTCATTGAGTCTGCTGCGCCTATCTGTCTCCGGGGCAGGAGGGAGAGGGAGGGACTGTTTGTCATGCCGGCCATAAACAGCCTATTGTTGCTTTGCGACACCATCTCTCCCTCGCACACCTGACATTCCAGCGTCCACGCAAGAGGTGTGAGGAATTCGCCAGTGCTGACACGGCGGTGTTTCTGCAAAAGAAGGAAAAAGAAACAAAAGAGAGAGAGAGAGAGAGGGGGCCAGGAATGCAAGACACCTGTTGAAAGAGTTGCAGGGAGGAGACTATAAGAGTGTGTGTGTGTGTGTGTGTGTGTGTGTGTGTTTGTGTGTGTATTTGTGCGTGTGTGCGTGCCTGTGTAAGCTCATAAATTCTAACACGACTCTCTCTAGTGGCAAAGATTGATACAGCAGGAAGGTGACTTGAGTGACTAATAAATCTAACAATGGAATAATAAATTTGATTTTAAAGAATAAAATGTATTCAACAGGTCTGTTACCTTTTTAGTAAGCTCCTCTGATCTGGGCATGGATGTTGTGCTGCCTGGACACAAATCGTTTCAATACTTCTCCAACTTTTCCAAATAAAAACAGATGTTTTTTCATTCAAAATTCAATATTCAAGAATTGTAACGGTCACATGCTCATTAGATGTGTATTGAATTGTGTCCCATGAAATGCTTGAATGCAGAGTTTCATGTCAAGTTTATTGACGTAAGAATGAAAGAATAGTGGTAAGAATGTACACATTCTTAACATAAACACATAAACACAAAAACATAAACACACATATATTGTGTGTTTATATACTTATGTATATAGAAACTCTCCTCTTCTTCCCTCTTTCTCTCCTAACTTCTTACACCAGAATGGAGCACCTTAGTTTCATTACTCAATTCAACTGCGGTAATGACAATAAAAGACTCCTGATTCCTGATTCCTGGTTCCTGATAACCAATAGAAATTTGTAAAAATAATTGTATGTACATATATATTAACCTGCCTCACTGTACGAACAGTTGAATATCCCTGTCTGTCCCAGAATGCATATCAATGGCTGATTGGCCGCAGAAATCATACTCACGAGGGAGGCATTATAGCTGAGAGGGGATCATTGTTCTCCCCCTGGAGTGAGGGGTGGGGAAAGGGGAGGTTAGGGGAGGGCATCGTAACTTGGCTCATATGCCTCCATAAGCTGAGATCTGAGTTTCCCACACGCAGATCGAGAACATTTCAGATGAAGGGATCAGGGGTCGAGCTCAACGCGGAGTCAAACCCGCGTCAGGGGAGATTCGGCCCGGTATTAGAGGCGAGGGCTTAGAAGTGTGTGATTTGTTAGGAGCCCTCAACACCTGCGACTGCATCGGTGCCTGATTTGCAGAATCAGGGTGTTTTGGTGTTGTGTGAACATGGAGTGTCTGATTTCTAAAAACCTGGTTTTTGCCAGGACAGGTGCAAGCGAGCAAGCTGGAGGGAGGAGAGAAATGTCATTTCACTTCTCTCTCTCACACAAAGACACACGCGCGTGCCTGTGTGCATTCATGTCGCCGTAGCTGATACCATCACGCTCGCAGCCCTGTTCTGTCACGACACGCTCCGCAGAGCGGGCGATTGATAAATTTAGGTGACACGTTCCATTTCTCTCAAGTGAATGATTTGCTCAGAGGCACAAACTTAAATCATTTCTGTCTTGAAATAGATGCCTGCGATGTGGGATATCTGGAATATGATCTCTGTGGGGCTGTTGGCACGGAGAGAACTGAAAACACAGCGAGGAGTGTGTTGATTTAGTAAGGCGAGGGATGCGGCCTCACACACACACACACGCACGGCGGCTTGGAGACACCAGGATGGGATGAAGGAAAAGACTGAATAATTCGGATTGAGAGGCGAATAGGGGGTCTTTCCTTTCGTCCATGGACAACAAGCCTGAAATTGTATCGATACCTTAAGATAGTTACTATTTCATCATCTTAAACAACGTATATACTGTATATGTACATATAGTGAAGAATATGAAAGAAAAACGCAATTAAATCAATGGATTTGTGTCCTTTACTGCCAAACTACCAGTGACCAGCACACATTGTGTATTCAATTATTTTCTAATTCATTCAAATGTCTTGTTTCACCTCCCGTTTTATTTCTCAGGTTGGTGTCATGTCCAGATTAACATGTCCCCACGCCTAAAATGAGTAAGTACATCTGCATACTCCTACCTTTTTTTGTAAATCTGCATGGCAACACAAGGATGAATCTGTCAATATTTGGTTTGCTGTAAATAGTTTACAGTAAATAGTACGGTGCTGTTTGCTGTTACAGCCCATTAGTGTCAATTTAGCCAAACTGTACCGTGTGCTAAGTCGAGGGTCTCGTACTTATTGGGAACATTTTCTGCCCCAACCCGACTCTCGTCTTACTTGCTTAACTTGGTGAACCAGCCTCTTTGTTCGCCCAAATCCCACTTTCTGGCACTCCAGTCCACTCAAATAAAACCTTGAGATTCATATTTGGTGTTTGCAGCAAAGACTCGTAGACTAGTAAAGCTGAAATGAAAACCCCAACAAACAAAAAGGGAAGGAACTCTTCGAAAGCTATCCAGGAAATAGGTCCGTCCAGCAGACCAACGTCCACACAGACTAACAAACGGAGCCTGGGTGAGCCAACTGCTCTAGAATGTTGTCCAAAACAATCCAGGCACTGAAACATTTATTGCGCACATGGGAACCGGTTCACTGTTGAGTCTCTCGCACAGGACTTCGTTCTCAGCCATTCTTCACAAACAGGGACGGGGATTTCTTCTTTCTCACCCTTCGTCCCTCCGTTGGGTGGGTACCGACCCTCTCCGCAGCGAGGCACGTGTCCTTTGTCTCCACCATTCCTGCTGCGATTCCTATCTGACAACAACTTCCGGCCTTGACTGCTCCTGACGCCTGACGAGACAGAATCCAGATAGCGCAACCACCAACAAATGGGCCTTTCTAACCTTCCAGTGTGTCCTTTGCCTTCTAGCGTGAGATAATGTCAGGTGCTTATCAAATCGTACAATTGCTTTTCCCACTCTCATAAATAATCTCTCAAGTCAGACACTTCTTCTGACACTTCTTCAGGTCAAGGTTGTTTTGAGGACTAGCCTGACATTGGACCACCAATCCATCTGGATTCTAGAAATACTCCTGATTCCCAAAATCAATAATGACAGATGAAGTAACCCACAGAGCGTGGAACCACAAAGTACTCAGTGATTCAAGATGAAGCGCAGATGCAAATGAGGTATTTTAATTAATACAGTACATACATGCAGGCATTATTAATAACATTGACCCGGCAATTCACTGTAACATCCCTAACTGCCGAGCGCAGTCATGAAAGGCGATGATTCAATGAGGCAAAGATCATAAACATTGATATGTCAGTAAAAGTCCTCTCCAGTTAAATCATGTAAATAATTCAGGACAACCCCTTTATAGTACCAACTCTTTTCCAGTCAAATCATGTAAATAAGGCAGGACAACCCTTTAATTGTACCACAAAATATATATAAATTTTGACATTATCACGATCTTCTCGCAGTTTGGACATCGGCCACGTAAGCACGCATGCACACACACACACTCACACTGAGATCTCACAGGTCCTTTTCCTGTGTTTGCTTGTACTTGTGCCTTATTGCGACGAGAGCCGTGAGGATGCAAATGAGACAAAGAGCAAGGAAAGAAACGCAGGCCCACCACAGCTTCTCCTCGCCAAACACCTCCACCATCATCTCCCTCTGCCCAGCGTAGCCCAGGAACAAGGCCTCTAGCTGGCACAGGGTGCACACGGACAGGAACACGTGGAAGATCTGGTGGCCCTGGCCTACAATGTCACATCGGCCCGGGAAGAGGCACTCGGGTACGGGGCAGGAGAAAAACACGGCCGATAGCAGGAACGAAGCAATCTGGCACGCATGGAAGACCTGCGACAGATCCTGTGACCAGGAAACGGTGAACAGGCGGTGCACCACGGGGCTGATGTCCCACGCGTACGCCAAGCTGGTAGGGATCAACTGGCAGATTTTGCGTTGTAATGGGTACGGCCTGTTGTAGCGAGCTTTGGCAAAGCAGCAGCCCGTGCAGGACAGCCACCCAAGAAACGCAGCTCCAGGCAGGAAGAGACGGCCTGTCCAACTGTCCCTCCACTCTGACGTTGAGGAGTAGAAATAAAATCCAACGGCGCAACCGTACTGATAAACAGCGACGCCGACGTAGTCCAGGAAGAAGACAATGTAGTGCGTAAACTCGGAGTGGGACTGAAGGAGGTGGGCGGTCACGCTAAAGAACAAGTAGGTGAGGGAGGACAGTAAAAAGAGGACCAGGGGCAGGGACGTCGCGTCCAAGCTCCATCCTAAGGCCTCCGCGTTGGCCCACCACCGCAACAGCAGCAAAGGACCCACCACCAAGTGAGTCCACACATTCAGGGATTCGTTGTGTCTCTGAAAGAGACTCAACAAGTAGCAGCGCCAGTCCTGGTCCGCGGGACGGTAGCCTGACAAAATGTACGGCTCTCGGAACAGGTTGGGAACCTGGGTTACTCCAACTGTCGGGGAGGGTAGAGGCAGGGACGGGGAGAATAAGTCCAAAAACTGAGGTAAGCGGCCCAGCTGCTTGACACTCAAGGTCAAGGTGGTGAGTCGCTGCAGGATGGCTCCTGACATAGTTTGGAGGTAGAGAGGACGAGGGGAAGGAGAGCGGAGACAGCCAGACCAGAAGTGGACAGGTGGAGGTGTGATGGGTTAGAAACCCTGTAAGAAACAAGACAGTGTCATTAATATTGCGGGTGAGAAACAACAATGAACTGTGTGTGGGCGTAACCAAATCAGTCATAGATTGAAAGTGTCAACAAAGGCTTGCCCAACTACCATCAAGAGGCAGCTAAGCGGGAAATTCAGAAACTGTATACCTTGAATTTAGCATAAAGGCAGTTGTCCTGTGTCCTTTACCATAAAAGTGCACATTCTGCTCAACGGAGATTACTTCCGACCTGACAAACTGGTAAGGACCAAGGACAATGCAGACAAACCTGTATCCTAGCTTTGCGTCCCACAATGGGACAAGGGAGGGGACGGCGATCGTTGCGCAAGGCACAGTGTTGTTACTCAGGTAAATGGGGGCTTGCAGTATAGACGCAACACCTACACCAAACACCCTCCACTTGTCTTGAGAAGAGGGTTCTAGTATTGCGATCTTTCCCATTCGTTCCTTGTTTTTTTACTGCAGTGGTCGTGGTTATTGTTGTTGTTGTTGTTGTTGCTGCTGCTGCTGTTGTTGTTGTTGTCATTAACACACACATACACACACTTTTCTCTCTCCTTCATTTGCACCAGCATGTAAACAATCCATAGACCCACAGGCTGCTTGTACTGTCTTGAGGAAATGTGGGTCAGATCTGCTCCACAGAGGTTTAACTAGTGGTAAACAACCACTGCACACAAACCAAGTTGGACGAAATAACGTATGCACATACTGTAATGTACAATAGTGTCAAAGTCAGAACTTTGAAAAGCAGATAAATATGCATCCAATGCTTAGATCGAAGCATGAAGATGTAAAACTGAAGTGCTGTTGAGGCGTGAGAAAGTCTCGCATGTCTCTGCTGACGCCTGGAGATCGACCATTATTTCACCTGGCAACTCACCTGTTGCTCTGCCTCCGAGCGGCGATGGATAGAGACAAAGTTAATCGGGAAACATAACAAGGCTTGACGGGGTTGCGCTCCTGGGAAGCACCGCGACTGTTTCTAGCAGCCGAGAGCAAGTTGAGAAAAGAGGCTTGAGGGTGGGGAGGAAAAAAGAAAAAGAAAACTAAGCAGATCCAGCCCAGCGGTTGGTTGTGTAGGCGGGGTTGGAAAACAGCATGAACGGCGACCATTGTCATGGGTACAACATTAACCCTGTGGAAATAAACGTAAATCATAAGGAAAATCATACACAATGGGATGTCTTATATTGAAACCACTAAATCAACGATATGTTATTATTTACGCTCTTCGACCAGTGTTTCTAGCCCGTGTTTAATTGAATTCATTCGCATGCGCATTGAGTACTTTTCGCAGACAGTATTCTGTACATTTTTTAGTTAAAACCCTGTCCTACATATTTTAGTTTTGTCTTTTGTCGTCCAATCTGCTGGTATATATGATTCGATCATCACTGCAGTAGTTTGGATGCGCTTCGCATCATGCGGAAAATTACTAAATAGACAAACTTATATTGACAAATTGAGGACTATTATGTTTCATAAATGTTAATGCATGAAGCACATACAACTCTCGTTGCCCTACGTATTTATTCAGAAAAAAATATCCCAAAAGATTTGAGAGATAATGTCAATAACAGACGGGATTGTAAAGCTTTTTCAATATCTGAGCACTTTGCCACAAGCTGGTCAAACCGGTGAATTGCACTTAAGAATCAGCACAGCAACTCTTCTCCGCTGTTTACGTCCCGCCTCTTCCGGTTTGCCTTTTCGCGCCGTTCGGTCCGATGGGCGGGGTCTCACCCGTCAGTCGCGCGACTATTGGTCAGAATCTTGCTTGCCGCCAAATGTGCAAATGAATGGCCCAGATTTCAACCAATCGTCTGTTGACTTTTACAACTTCCCGGCAAGATTTGCCGCGAAAAGTCCTTAGTTGTGTGGTGCCATCGCCGGAGTGCACAACTGTCCTCAGTCTGCTATATTTTTTAAGTCGTTGACGCAGTAACACACCAGGTCAAAATGGCAACAGACGTCGTTGATGACCATGAGATGAGGGAGGCACAGAGAGATTATCTGGATTTTCTAGACGACGACGTAAGTATAAGTTTGTACTGGAGTAAATACAGAGCTGCAGCAGCGTGGCCTACCACACCTCTGTTCACTACATTGTGTCAAACTGAGATGAGTTGTCTAATCATTTGCTTTGTAGTTTGACTTGCTCGTTGAAAGTGCGCGGCTACTTTGCTTTTAAATTTAAATCTTGAATGGATGACTGCTATCGCACTGCGTATATCGGCTTCAAGCTAACTTTCTCCACACCTCTACTGTTGTCCTCTCTTTTGATATCTGACCCGCAGCAAGATCAGGGAATTTATCAAAACAAAATCCGGGACATGATCAGCGAGAACAAAGCTCGACTCATCGTCAATATTAACGACCTCAGGAGGCGCAACGATGCCCGGGCAGCAAAGTGAGTTGAAAACAATGCGAATGTTGCGCAGAGTTTAACTTAAAATTGGAAAAAAAATGTGTCTGTAAATAATGTCAGTGTATTTATAATGCACATAGTTAAACCACAAACGCAACCTTGTGTTTTTAACACGCAGATCTTACTGATATGTGCCACATTTAGTCAGATGAAACACTAGAATAACACATGGTTATTATAAATGTTGGCATATACTTGGTCCTAAGCTTTTTCTGTTTATTTATCATGGATGAACCTTGTATATGAATTTAGTTTTGTGTTGCTAGTCATTCTTGAATATACATGGTGAAGAGTACCCATTAAATCCCAACTTAAACCAAACAAAATGGATGTTATCATCTATCTTTCATGTCCATCTGATCTGGACGTGTTCCGTGTCTCATCAGACTGATGAGCGCTGCGTTCAATGAGCTGCTGGCGTTCCAGCGGGCGCTGAAGGAGCTGGTGGCCTCGGTGGACGCCACCTACGCCAAGCAGCACGAGGACTTCTACATCGGCCTGGAGGGCAGCTTTGGGTCCAAGCACGTCACCCCGCGCACCCTCACCTCCCGGCTGCTGGGCAGCATGGTGTGTGTGGAGGGCATCATCACCAAGTGTGAGTTTCCTCCACCTCCGGTGGCCTTTCAGAGCCGTAATTCCAGATTCACCATTTTGACGCCCCCTTTTTGTTTCCTCTTTCTTTCCGTAGGTTCTCTGGTGCGGCCCAAAGTAGTGCGAAGCGTCCACTACTGTCCTGCAACTAAGAAGACGATGGAGAGGAAGTACACAGACATGACCTCTCTGGACCCCTACCCTTCTAGCGCCATCTACCCCACCAAGGTGACTTATCTTAGGGAATAGATCCAACTTGATGACAAAAGGGGAATTATAAATATTAATATGTTCTTGCCTTTTAAACACAGGATGAGGAGAACAACCCGCTGGAGACGGAGTACGGACTGTCTATCTACAAGGACCACCAGACCATCACGGTTCAGGAGATGCCCGAGAAGGCTCCGGCTGGCCAGCTCCCTCGTTCTGTGGACATCATCCTGGACAACGACCTGGTGGACATGGTCAAGCCAGGGGACAGGGTCCAGATCATCGGGACGTTCCGCTGCCTGCCGGCCAAAAAGGGGGGCTTCACCTCCGGCACCTTCAGGTCAGTTCGCCAGCCTGCCGACTTGGAGGAGATGATCTCAGTCGAAGTCTGACCCCGTCCTGCTTTCTGTCCTCTGCTCCCACCACCCCCTTTTAGGACCATCATGATCGCCTGTCACGTCAAACAGATGAGCAAGGAGGCGTCCCCCAACTTCTCTGCCGGCGACGTGGCCAAGATCCGCAAATTCAGCCAGTCTCGCTCCGTCGTGAGTCCTCTGAAGCCGCCCCCCTCTGTCACAAAGTGGACAGAACGTAAGAATATGAACCTGTCCCTCTCTGTGCTCCCAGGATGTCTTTGACCAGCTGGCTCGCTCCCTGGCTCCCAGCATCCACGGCCACGACTACATCAAGAAAGCCATCCTCTGCATGCTGCTGGGCGGCGTGGAGAAGGTTCTGGACAACGGCTCACGCATCAGAGGAGACATCAACATCCTGCTCATTGGTATGCTTTTGTCTGGTCGCATGCAATACTCCATATTTTGGTATGGATTCGATAGGGTAAATATGGGCCAGTATCACTGATACTGATAGTTTTCAATAGAGATGTCCGATAATATCGGCCCACCGATATTATCGACCCGATATTAGCATAAAAATGAAATATCGGTATCGAATTTTTTTTTTGCTTTAAAACCGATAAAATAAAAACCGATAAAAATACAATAATGCGGACACCCCTACTTTTCAATATATAAGATGGAAATGTCATTCAGTTGCTAAATCTCAAGTAATTTTTCACAAGCTTGAGTATTTTTTGTGATGTTTTCTTTTTTTTTTTTTTGTCCTATACAGTAGTTTAAACCCAAGACAGAATTTGGACGTTAATAATCTAATAGAAAATGCGTTATTCTTGATTTTTTTTTCAGAAAAATCTTAAATAAAAAAATGCGCACAAACCAGTAAACAAATTAAAACAAACAAGTACTGTTGAGAAACTAAAACAAAAATTAGATTAAAATTTTCAACAACAAAAACAACAACTGGTGAAAATATATATAATAAAAAAACAACTTAACAAGCCCAAAAGCCTTTTCGAGCAACTGTTTTTATGACAAGAACTGTGTCATTAACATTTTTCGCCTTAATGTGCTTAATGTGCTTCGCTTGTGACACACTAACTGCCTTTCATCTTGAAAATACAGCCACACGGTGCTCCTCCTCCTCTCCGCCACTCCTATGTTGTATTTTCTCTGGGCAGATGTTTTTTGAGGATCAGACCGAAAATTACAGGATGGAGGACTTGATTGTTTTTTTTATTTCTTAATTTCTCCATCCAATTGTCCTCCTCTGGCGCAGGTGACCCATCTGTCGCTAAGTCCCAGCTGCTGAGGTACGTCCTCCACACGGCGCCCCGAGCGATTCCAACCACTGGACGAGGCTCCTCCGGTGTGGGTCTGACCGCGGCGGTCACCACCGACCAGGAGACGGGTACGACGCACCCCAAAACACACACACACGTCTGCACTTGTGCCTATTTTGGAATTTCAACGCCCCATCTGCCATCATTTCCCCTCAAGGCGAGCGTCGTCTGGAGGCGGGCGCCATGGTGCTGGGCGACCGCGGCGTGGTGTGCATCGACGAGTTCGACAAGATGTCCGACATGGACCGCACGGCCATCCACGAGGTGATGGAGCAGGGCCGCGTCACCATCGCCAAAGCCGGCATCCACGCCCGACTCAACGCCCGCTGCTCCGTGCTGGCCGCCGCCAACCCCGTCTACGGCAGGGTGAGGGAGACGACGTGTGTGGGAGTGTTAGTGTGTGTGTGAGGAAAGGCAGCCGTTGTAACACTCCACCGTCCTCCACAGTACGACCAGTACAAAACCCCCATGGAGAACATCGGCCTGCAGGACTCCCTGCTCTCGCGTTTCGACCTCCTCTTCATCGTGCTGGACCAGATGGACCCTGAGCAGGACCGCGAGATCTCCGACCACGTGCTGAGGATGCATCGCTACCGGGACCCCCGCGAGCAGGAGGGAGCAGGTAAACAATGTATTTTGTTGTTGTTGTTGTTGTTTGTTTTGCCAGTACAAGAAGTTTTTTGTCCAACAGAAATTGTCTTTCCCACACAGCAATGGCCCTCGGCGGGACAGTGGACGTCCTGGCCACAGAAGATCCCGACATGATGGAGGTGGATCAGGAGGAGCTGCAGATTTACGAGAAGCACAACAACCTCCTGCACGGAACCAAGAAGAAGAGGTACGAACAATCTGCGTCCATCTAAACACACACACACACACACACACACACTCACAGACACATGGGTCCGCTCAATCTCGAGCTTGCATGTCTGCAGGGAGAAGATCGTCAGCAAGGAGTTCATGAGAAAATACATCCACATCGCCAAGGGCGTGACCCCAGTGCTGACCCAGGAGGCGGCCAATCACATCGCAGAAGAATACTCGCGGCTCAGGAGCCAGGAGCAGCTGGGCGCAGATCTTGCCAGAGTGAGTACACAAACACACACGTACACGCAAGTGAAATGAACATTTTTATGAAGTTGTTGAAAGTCTGAACTCACTTCTGTCTTTCAAAACTGTTAAAATAGATGTGTCGAAGACAAATTTATGAGATGAATGCTCACCTGCATAATATAGGCACAACCAAAAACGGTGACAACAATACTTAGGTGGTGTGCAGATCCTTGAGTTAGTAGCGCACTACCATCAAATCGCCACACGGGGGCACTGCAGGCCCCCGTATTGTCTTCCATATGAACAACAGAGCAGAACACGTCCTCACTTAGGTCTATGGCTCTGCTCTTTTCAGTTTCCTTTCATTCATTCATTCATTCATTCATTCATTTATTAATTTTTCAAGAGAATGTTTCCCCTCTTTTCCTTGCTGCCCAGACATCTCCGGTGACGGCGCGTACTTTGGAGACGCTGATCCGTCTGTCCACTGCACACGCCAAAGCTCGTATGAGCAAAGCCGTGGAGCTGGACGACTCCGAGGTTGCCGTGGAGCTGGTCCAGTTCGCCTACTTCAAAAAGGTTGGTGTAATCATACACAACCGAAAATATTCCTATCCTAATCTAAAATATTTGATAGTTTCATTCCTGTACAGCAGATTTGATGCACTTTTCGTCACACGCGCACCAACATAACTGTGCTCTGATCCCTCAGGTTCTGGAGAAGGAGAAGAAACGTTCCAGGAAGGAGCATGACTCTGGCTCCGAGGAAGAAGAGGAGGATGCACCCACGCAGAGGTCTACGAGGAAGAGGTGAGACTTGCACCGCAACATATGAGAATTTTTCGATTGAGAACTGCTGCTTGACTCTGGTGCTGCAGTGTTAAGTGCTGTGGGTCTCACTGATTTCTTTTGGCCTGCAGGGGGCGCCAAGGCTCCCAGGGCAGCGAGCCGTACAGCCCGTATGACTTCAGCGAAGACCAAGAGGTCCCACACAGTGAGTATTAGTCTCCGCTTAGCCTGGCCTGACATGAGACACATGGCTTTGACAAAATTGCGTATTTATCTAGAAATTTCTTTGTCCCTCAAGTTCAAGCTGGCACGCCTAAACCGGCAAAACTCCGCGATGAAGACGAGCCCATGGAGGCCTCCGACTCTGCATCACAGCCGGAACTCTCCGCAGACAGGTGGGACACCAGCAACAGCTGCACAGGCCCGAAAATGCATAACAATGAGGAAAAAAACACAAAGTTGGACCAGACAATAGGTCGCATTGTTGGGGTAAAAATTTGTTTACAAAATCCAGGACCAAGAACAGACATTTCAGACATCTAGAAAAGCATGTTGTAATAAAAATCGAATGAGATGAACAGGCTGAATAGACGTACAACACACCAGCATAGCACGTTAGCAAAGCACATTGATGGTTATTCAGCTACATGAAGCATAGACAACAACTTGAATATGTGTTTGGCATGTTGACATAATACAATACAATACAATACAATACAATACAATTTAATTTGTATAGCGCCAAATCATCGCAGGTCCATCATCACTGGTGGTGTTCTACTTGCCAGCTACGGGATAATAGAGCATAAGACAACACTTTGGGGAAGAAGCCCAGTTAGTAAC
The DNA here is from genome assembly GCA_900312935.1 of Carapus acus. Classification (NCBI taxonomy): domain Eukaryota; kingdom Metazoa; phylum Chordata; class Actinopteri; order Ophidiiformes; family Carapidae; genus Carapus; species Carapus acus. Next base: position 9,088 of record OMPJ01034118.1, on the reverse strand, counting down.
ATGCATTTACCAGACAAGGATGCAGGAAAGGGTGGATGGGTGCAAGTGAGGCGAAGAGGGAGAGGAGATTGAAGATGAGGAAGAGAGGGAGAGGAGGACTCAGTGTGTCATCTGTTTCTAGTCGCATAGTTTTGTCGAATTATAGGCTTTATCGAAAAGGAAAGTTTTACATTATTCATATAACTAAAACATAAAAATTAGCAAACAAGTTTACCAAATCCCTCAATCTCATTCCAAAACACTAAATCAATTGAATTCTTCATCCTTGGTGTCGCTTAGCCAGAAGTAGATGAATTACTGCAGGTTGAAATTTCGAAGTATAGCATCTGAGTATAAGTCGCACCGCTGACAAAACAATGGAAACAAAAGTGCGACTTATACTCTGGAAAATACGTTACATACTTTTTGGATGTTCTGAAATTCTATTCGAAATCCTCCAAACCTCTCGTTGTCCTCCCCGCAGGCTGAAAGAGTTCAAGTCATCACTCTTCACCGTCTTCCAGTCGTCGCACGCCCAGTCGGTGAAGATGCCAAAGCTCATGGACGACATCAACAAGCAGCGGCAGAAGCCGTTCACGCGGGCCGAGGTGAAGTCGGCGCTGGGACGCATGCAGGACGACAACCAGGTCATGGTGGCCGACGACATCGTCTTTCTCATCTGAGGCGGCAGGAACCGTTCCGGAACTCAGGCGCACAAAGCTCACGGGTCGGGGGGGGGGGA
>OMPJ01034086.1:43347-67452 GCA_900312935.1 Carapus acus | reverse complement strand
TGTTTACGTACTGTTGCCCGCGTCACGCTTCGTCACGGAGCAAACATGAGCAGTTTAAAAATTATTTTCAACATATTTGGGAAGCATGAAACTTTCGATGCGTGGGTAAGTATGATACGTGTATTTCAAGCTGCGGCGACAAACACACGTCGGAAGAAGTGACAGAAGCGCGAACGTAAAAGCAGAGTACCTGTAGCCGTTACGGCACTATTTTCTCGCGGAGGCGAAAATATCGTAGCCTACACTCATGCAGAAAAATGAAAGTAGCCTTGTTATGAACTATTTCTGACAACTGTATTATTCATTTATGTTTTAAGCCGTGTAATAAGCGCGATAATGACCTCCGACGCGTACATTATCCCGTACGTAGTCACTCCTCGTCCATCCGTCATTGCATAAGGGAGAGCGACGCACATACATTTTTGTGGAAATGGTTCCCTCGGACATGTGGAAACGCTTCTTGGTAAACGCCTCTGTTTTAGTGTGGTATACAGTCTGTTACTCACTGTTCTGGCATAAATTATATTAATTCATTATTCTGCCAGAATTGATTCAACAAATTAATCAGCGTTACTAGCAGTCTATACCATTAATTTTTATGATGAAGAGTTTGTGTCCTATTGTCCCAGACCTCAGGCCCACTTGCAGGTTTTATTCCACAGGAGCTATTCCCCACATTGCTTTCACATTGTGGCCATTTTCTGAATGCAGGATATTCTCCATTCTCTCCGCCGTCTTGCACCTGGGAAATCTGGCATTTTCTGAGTCAGAGGACGGGGGTGTCCTGGAGGTTGGGCCTGCAGAAGTCCTGTCCACTGTATCGGACCTGCTTAAGGTGATTCTCAAAAATCAGATTCAGTCTGACGTGTCCTTGTTGATTATGTAGCCCGGCATAAGATGTGTTACAGTGCTTTAGAATTATTTTCGCCTTTGCAGGTGAAAGAGGAGCTTCTCGTGGAGGCATTGACCAAAAGGAGGCTGGTGATGGGAAAGGAAGATGTAATTTTTCAGTACACACTTCAGGAGGTACAAGTTTCTTGACTGTTCAGATAACCTGCACCCTATTTGCAGGTTTCTGTTTTGTTTTTGTTTTTTTGAGTTTTTTTTGAGTTTTTTTTTTGCGCTGCAACATTTGACTCCGGTATGTTGGGCATTTGTGTTTGCCTCAGGCCATCACAGCACGGGACTCCATGGCCAAGTCATTATACAGCGCTCTATTTGATTGGATCACCCTGCACATCAACCATGCTCTGCTGAAAAGGCGAGACATGGAGGACTCTCTCTCTGTGAGTAATATCTTGCAGATTTATTAATAAAAGGTGTTGGTCTGACTGCGTAAGACCGCAAGACTGTTTCATAACTGCCCCTTCCCCCCAAAAAAAAAAGGATCTGTCCTGCCGTGCTTGTCGCTCTGCCATCTGGTTCATTGGAGCCCTGTTTTCTGTCTTATTTTAGTGTTTATCTTTTGGTATCTTGGACATGTTTGGCTTTGAGAACCTCCTGACTAACAGTTTTGAGCAATTGTGCATCAACTACACCAGCGAGAGGCTGCAGCATTTCATGAACCAGCACATCTTCAAGCTTGAGCAAGTAGGTGTCAACATGGACACTCCTTACTGAACTCTCCTCTGACATATTTGTGTAATGACTTGGATGTCGCCTTAAACAACCCAACCAGTGCAAAGCAGCCACGTACAGTTCTTCTTTCTCCCGACTATGGCCACTAGACCTGCGGAGACGAGTGAAAAACATACAGTGTCCTCTTTTCCAGGACGAGTACGAGTCAGAGGGCATCGCCTGGCATCACATCGACTACTCGGACAACACCGGCTGCATCCAGCTGATCAGTGCGCCGTGCACAGGAATCTTTGACATGCTGGATGAGGAGAGCAAGTACGCAAATAATGTCCATCATACTTTTTCCAACTGCAACAAACATGAAGAATTTCATATTTCTTAATTATGATCACATAATGAACTTAAAGTCGTGGTGAAGTATATAGCATTTAACGGTTAAAACAAGTTTTCTGAATTAATTGGGTTACTTGCTCACATTCACACTCCTCTCTTTCTGGTCATCTACAGCCTCCCTCATGCCACAGATGACGCCCTGTTGGAAAAGATGAAGCTGCAGTGTCAGGATAACACATATTTTGAAGCCACTGTTGACACAGAGCCAGTCTTCATCATTCAACATAGAGCTGGAAAGATCAAATATCATGCCAAGGTCAACACAGCCCTCTTGTAATGTTGTTTATCATAGAGATTGTTTGACTTTACTCTCAAATTGCAAACTTTGTCAATATGTGCCCTGAAATTCATAATTGTGACAGACTGTCTCTGTGTTTTTGGGCCCTTTGAGTCAATGAATACCCATTCTCAGCCAGCAGCATACAATGAAGGAAATAAATTTTGGTTTTCATTTGCTTTGCTCAGGACTTAATAGAGAAGAATAGAGACTGCATACGTCCTGAATTTGTATCAGTGCTACGGAGAAGTGAGCGGGCCTTCTTGCACCACCTCGTCGCGTCCAGTCCTGTGGCACAGTTCCGATGGGGCATTCTGAGATCCACCATCCACATCATTGCAGTATTCAAGCAAATGAGACGTCAAAGAGCGCAGCAGGGTATTTTGGCATTCATTGTGAACAGCAGCAGCAGGATTACATTCGTCTGGGACTTGACTTATTTGAGCAACCCTTCACAAAGTGTCAAAGGAGATGATTAACAGTCTGTGCTTTCATCTCAGGGTCTCAGAAGCGCGTCTCCCTGAAGACCATCAAAGACAGAAGACACAAAAGTGCTGTGAATAGGCTGTCCAGGTACAAATGCGTTCATATGTGCAATTTTATTTCTCAGAGCAAAGCTACTCTCTGTCCCTATAATGGAATGGAATGTTGCAATTTTTTTTTACATTTTTTATGTACTTGGATGATCAACCCCAGTACTAACCTAACTGTCCCTCTCCCGCTCACAGTAACAGCTGGACACTAGATTTCTCATTTGATCGATCTGATGAATGTCCAATCGACGTGTTTGAAGACATCTTTTCATCCGCTGAGAGCAGAAAGTGAGACTCACACCTGCTCTATGTTCAATCTACCTCGTTTTGTTGTTGTAAGATGGCGACATTGTGTATTTCTTTCATGGGGTTGCTTTTTTTTTTTTTTGGTATTTTCTGCAGAAAAAGTCGAGCCGGTCAGCAGAAGCAACTCATTCCGAAGGTAAGGTGATATTTTCGAAGTTCAATCAGAGCTTGTCCCACATGTTGTTGAATTTAAGGATGCTCACTGAGTTTTCCACGTCTTGCTTCTTCGGAAGCATCGCTGAACATTCTGTGTCCTCTAAAGTACTCGTGCATTTCAGTCTTAATTCAACATTCATTCAGTTTATGATACCAAAGACCATGTCGTCTTATTGAATTTTATGAACAGAACCTTGTGGATTTGTCCTCAATGAAACACGTTGTGGGTCTTACAAGGTATTACCAAGCCACCAGCACTCTGCCAAAGATAAAGGCACCCACAAGAAGCGCACGATTGCAGGTAGGTATCCAGTTTTTTTCCTGTGCTGCTTACTCTACAGCGCGGTTTACTTTGCTGTGTAACATGGCACACAAGCTCTGCACATCACGCATGATAATGTGATTCATTTGTCAGTTCAAACTCAAAAATCCACCATCTGATCAAATTGAATGTCAGTTTTAGCGCACAAAACATAATCTGTAGGTCTGCATGTCTGCAGCACCAAAATAGACTCGCATACGGCAGGCGAGAGAGGGTGAAAAACAAGACATTCCTTCCATACTGCAGCATAGATGATGACAACAAAGTAAGAACATCTGAAAAATCCATATTCACTCCGTGCCCATACATCACAGGCTTCATTCAGCAAGCTGCTGGACACCCTGGAAAAAGCTGAGCCTTCCTTTATTTGCTGCATTCGCTCCACTGATGAAAAGGTAACCTCATTTTTATTAAGTAAATTCATCTGTGTTTTCACTTACAGTAATACAACTGCATATTACATGTTGAGATCTGGAGACTCATTCATTCGTTTGTTTGTTTGCAGAAAGAAATGCACTTTGATAACAAATATGTACTGCAGCAAATCAAGTACACAGACATGGTGCAGATGGTTCAGATCCAGAAATGGGGTTACAGTGCCAAATATACATTCAAGGTGAATAGTGGACATATGATTAGCGAGACTATTGTCTCTTTGATTGTCACTCTCAAAGTTTTTTCTCACATGAAATTGTGATCAAATGTCTTTTTTTTTCCTGCTGTGTTTCAGGATTTTGTGGAGAGATTTAGAATGTTGTTTCCTAAAGGAGCTGCTGCGACACCAGCAAACATAACTAAACTGTTAGAGAGGATGCGCTTGGATCAAAGTACATACCAAATAGGAAAAACCAAGGTATTGAGTTTATTAGTCCGATTCATGACCATTGTGCTGTTGTCTGTTGTGCTGTGCTTTACAGATATTCGAAGAGGTTTTGTGGATTGAGTCCTCAAAGACAAATTTGATGTAAAACTTTTGTGTCGTCAATGCATCAGTGCAGCAATGCATTCTTAAATGAATACGTGCTGCAAAAGTCAGTAAAGCTTTGTTTTTTTTGTATGTCTCCATCTGATCTGCTCAGGTATTCCTCAAGGAGAAGCAGAACCAGCTGCTCCAAGCGACTCTAAATCAAACTGTGATGCATCACATCATCACCCTGCAGCGATGGTTCCGTTCGTGTCTCATCAGGTCACACTTCCTGCAAAAGAGAGATGCCGCATTACTTATACAGGTAATATTCAATCGTAATGTTATTTCATATTTTTGATGCACGTTTTACTCACAAAGATAAAAAGAAAATGGTAAACAGAGACAAATTATAGATTGTAATATTAATGCATAAGATAACAACCAAGTGTAAGAGGTTGCTATAACTCATTGTTTTGAATTGTGCAAGTATACATGTCATGCCTCAGTGCAAAACTGAATATAAGACACCACCGCTCTCAGACCAAAGCGTTTTGTTTTCCAGCGAAGCTGGCGTGAGTTTTATGAGAGGCAGAATAGAGCTGCAACAGTGATTCAACTGGCATGGAGGGGTTCACAGAAAAGGGCAAATTACGAAAATCAACAAGAGGGCGACAAGAAGACCGCCAAACATCGTGTTGGACGGGAGAGGTAGGGAAGCTGTAGTCTGTCATCAGATTTGTTCACGGATGGTTTTGTTGGTCTTTGTTAGTGTGGAGCTTGGTGGTCCCTGCTCCTGACAGGACCACTAACTCCAACTGATTAAGAACTATGAAGACACTGAGTGAAATTTTCCTTCACAGCAGCATCAACAAAAGGGGACTGAGGAGGCAGCAAGGAACGGAGCTGAGCCCCGGCAGAGGTCAGCTACCGGCTGAGGGGAGCAGAAGCAGAGAGAGAGAGGACAGGGGGTCCCCTCCCCATCTCACACGACCGTACTCCGTCCCTCTGGATTCCAAAGTTTTCAGTGACGAGGGCTCCAGCAGCCCCACGCAGGCTAGCGCGCTCCAGCGCTATGGCAAAATGGAGGGCATCAAGCAGAGGGCCGATCATTGGAGGATAAAAAGAGAGCAGACGGATGACTCAAGTCCAGAACCTCAACAAAAGGAGAGACAGAAGGGGGGGTTGCTGTAAGTTCTTGCATCCTGCTAAGTCGTAAGATCATCTGTAACAATTCCACTGAAGACATTTTAACCTGAGTGTGAGTTTTTATGAATTAGTTTAATTCTGATTTGTGCTGCAGATGTCATCCTCCAAGTCTTCCTTTTCATGCGGTTTGCAGATTGTTTCATGTGCGATCATTACATTTGTAATTCTGTCAAAATTTCCCCGTGGATTACAGGGCAAAAGGAAAGTCTGCGTCTGTCGATGAACTCTCCAAAGTCAGCACATCAGACTCTGACAGTTCACCAACATCCCAAGAGGTATTATCTGTTTCTTCAACCCTAATAGTTTTTTCCCAATCAGTTTTTGTAATCTGTCTGCTATTTAAAAAAACATAGCGCAACTTGTGTATAGCGTGGTCCGTCACTGTGCCGTGGGTATTTGGTCTGAGCTCGCACCTTGTGTACAAACCCACAAATGGACTCACCTCCTTAAATCAACGAAGGCCACGCAAGTCTGTGCCTCATCACATTTCCTGGCCCAATTAGGTCAGGGTACGTCTTCGCAAGCTGCAGAAACGCAAGCGCCGTTTAGCCTTCGCCCGCAGCGGTTTGGTGATGAACCTTGGGAGCACCAAGGAGAGTGAGTACTGGAGCTTTCCGCTGCCTCCCATCAGCCCCCACGCACCCAGTTTGAAGAACTCAGCCAGTTCAGTGGACGTGCGGGCCTACAAATTCAAGGGCAAGGTACAGCCCGACTGGAGAGTTCCGAACCAGCTACAGCCTCCCTCTGCATGCAAGCATTGCATGTCTATGTCCCATGCATACTGAGGGTTGCAAAGTTTCCGAACTTCAGTCTTTACTTACCGGCCCAGCATTCAGCCAAAAAGCTTCCAGGGAGCGACGCTCAAAGGAAATGTCAAACTTTTTTGTCACCTCTTCTTTGCGACCTTCTTGGTACAATTCCCAGATCTTAACGGCGACACGACAGAACGGGAAAACCTGGCGATTCTCTCATCTAGGTGTTTTAGGCGTTATTAAGCCAAAACGCTCCTTTTCTTCGTCTAGGTCTTCCCGTTTCTTATTTCCATTAACATTAAAACTAAAAACCATTAGTGTGTCAGGCACTACTATTAGCTATTATGGCATGAGTTGTTGTAAATGTCATGATAATTGATGTCAGTGATGAGAAAGATGGTGATCATATCTGATTTGATCACCATAACAGTGATGACATTCACACTTAGATGCAGTTCTGTAGGGTTAATAGAAGCATTGTGACACCTGTAAATTCTTACTAACATGGGTGTGTTAATATTCAATGTGTAATCCAAGTGAGAGATTTAACAAACCCAAATTTTAACTGTGAGAATCAAAAAAGGTCAAACTTGATTGGTGACAGAAACCAGTACAGGCATGCATGGTGACCAAATGGTGAAGGAGATTTCAGTAGCCTTGTTATTTTGCTTCAGCGGTGTGGTTTGGTGGTGGGAGAGCAGTGGGAACCCTCTCGAGAGACTGATGACGGGTGCAGCCTCTTTGCGGAGTATTGCGGAGAAGGTGGACCGACTCTGTCCCTTTTCATGTCTGTACAACAGCGGGGAGTTTGCCTATGTTTTTGCCTTTTGACGTGTTCTGCAAGACAGCTTATGGCATCATCGTCTTTTATCCCTGTAGCAGCGGCCAGCAGAGCCTGACGGGTTGAGGTACAGTCTCCCAGTGAGCAGCAGTGAGGGCTCTGTGCGGCATGCGGAGAGTCACTCACACCCTTCCACTCCTGAAAGGTAAATCCCTCAATTTTCTGCAAAAGTCTGATAAAGGTCCAGACCGTACAACCAGACAGACTGATTTATCTTTTCTTTGAGAAAATGTACTTGTGATTAACCTGATCAGATGTGTTTTCATAGGCTGTGGTTCATCGGTAGATTTTTGAGGAAACGGCCACCCAGATCTCCCCAAGTTGGCGATTCCTCGCCAGAGAAATCATGTAAGCAAAAACATATCCTTTGTCTGTCACCACAAAATAAATTGTAATAAATTGTGCTAAATATTCAACAACATGCACAATAAGAATACAATCTTCAAACTTCTACAGGTGCTTCATTTAGACAGTTATTCTGTCTTCTGTTGATTCTGCTTGGTTCTTTTTAAGCCATAACTGCTATACTACAGTACATCGTATTGGTCTCATTTGCAATCTTCGATTGTCTCCAGCAACATTACCCAGGTACAGCCCACAGTCATACCAGCTTCCCAAGCAAAATAGTGAAGATCTACGTCACAAGCCGTCCAGACGAATCAGCCGGGCCACACGGGTCAGTGACTCTCTCGACCGTGAGATCACCAGCACCAAGGAACTACGAAACCTTGATGAGTTCCTCGGTAATCAGGTAAGGCCACTGAGTAAGAGCAAAACTGACGCATTACAGCTGCACACTAATGAAACTCGCACCCGATAGTGACAGTTGGAAGTTGTGGCCTGGTATGTATCTTCTCAAGAGACAAGTGTTTTCCCATATCCCCCACTCACCTGCCAGCAAGGAGGCAAGTGTCAACATGTCCCACGTCTGACATGGTAGAGGTGTGTCAACTGGCACAGTGGGATTAGAATCAAGGGATGGAATATTTTGCAAAAGTGCAATATGTCACAGAATATTTTGGCATCAAAACATTGAAATACAGTGGAAATCATTTTTCTTATCCTCCAACATGTAATATTTGCTGAAAGGCACGTTCTCATGAATTATTACGCGCATTCCAAATTGAACAGAGGATTGTGGTAAAGGACCATTTGGCTTCTCAGCCTTTCCCGCTGTCATTAGAGTCCCCTCCACTGGTTGTAAGTGGTATTACAGAAAAGTGCCTTATTTCCACGCGCTTGACGCTCGAAGATAACAATGTTATGCCTTCGTCCTTACTGTCTCTCCATTAATTAATCTCCTATGTCCACAGGTTTATGACTTGCACAGTAGGACAAACGAGCTGTCCCCTACAGAGAGCATCTTCCTCACCGCTACCATGCAGTTCAGAGAGACCATCAAAAGCATGTACTCTGTGCCGGTCAGTTCACTCTTTTAAGTGAGAGAATTTGTTACTGTCTGTTTTTTGTACTTGCCATGCACAGGACCTATGTAGTATACAGTGCGCAGTATGTACGATATATTGTCGGTGAGTGTATTTTCTTTAATTCATTCCCAACAGAAGCCGCAAATTGGTTACAAAGATTTGATGAAGGGCTACCAAAACAAAGTGAACAGCCTAGCAGGGCCAAAGCAGAAGGCGGAAGTCTCACTGGTCATCAACCTGTTCCAATCTGTGCTAGATGGCTTCATCAGAGGAGAGATCAAGCGTGTCGATTCTGAACCTGTCAAGGTAAATAAGTTTCATTATTTGTTATGGTTAAAGGACACCTTGGCACCATTAAGGCGGGATTGGTAATTATGCATCCAACTCATCCTAGGCTACCAAAAAATCAAAGAAGAGGAGGAAGAAAGAAAAATGTGTAAGCTTAACATGTACTCTGCATAAATGACTCAATCATCAGCGTTTATGTTCGAAGGAGAGACATTATTTTTCCGTCTTCGCAGACCGAAAACCCTCTGGGTCACATGTTCAGCACATACCAGGTGAACATCATGCAGTCGTGTGACTTGTGTGGATCCTACATCTGGGGAATGGAGAAAGCCTACATGTGCAGCAGTGGGTTCGCTTTCATGGATCACAGCAGCATTTTGGAAGATGAACAAAAACAGCACTTTTTAACTTCTCAATTTCCCCCACTTCAGCCTGCAAGTTAATATGTCACAAGAAATGTCTCTCCAAGGTTATCACAGACTGCTCGACCAGATGTGACAGACAGGTAGAAATATTCAGCTCTGCCTCCACCTTCGAAGCTCATACACGCCGCACTTTTTACATGTTCGTCATCTTCCTCTCCTTTTACCGACTTGTCTGTTTCGTCCTGGCACAGGATGAAAACACTCCGGGCTCCTTACACTTCGGAGTTCAGGTGTGCGTCCTTACCAGCAAAGTCAATCCAGTTCCTAAAGTGGTGGAATTGCTGCTGATGCATGTGGAGATGAATGGCCTCTACATCGAGGGCATCTACAGAAAGTCAGGCTCAGCTAGTCGTGCGAGGGAATTGCATCAGATTATGGAGACAGGTGAGAGCCGTGTAGCTAAAGGCCCTGGAGAAGGATTTTAAATTCTATTCTTGATTTTATAGGCAGCCAGTGCAGAGAAGCTAACACTGGGGAGATGTGGTCTCCTTTCTTAGTTCCTGTCAGTATACGTGCTCCAGCATTCTGTGTGTTAAAAATTACGGGACAATTTGTATGAAAGATGTATTTATTTCCTACTTTTTACCCCCAAGTGCAGTTTTATACTTGCGTTGTTTGAAGTATTTTAAACATTTTTCCTCCATCAAACTATCCTGCCAGACCCTGAATCCGCAACTCTGGAAAACTACCCCATCCACACAGTCACAGGTCTGGTAAAACGTTGGCTCAGAGAGCTACCAGACCCGCTCATGACCTTCTCCCTCTACGGTGACTTCCTTCGTGCTGTGGGTGAGTAACTATTGACAGTAAGACATATTTGGTGAGTGCACATGCATCACAAGCCTCATCCCAAACGTCGACATTAATGGCCCCACTCATCACTTAGTGAGAGAAAGACGGTCCCACACAAAAAGTAACAGCAAATTACTTGAGCTACATTGTGATGGTGCATTTATGAAATGGTTTGCAAGAACTTGTTAGTTTTGCGTTGTTTGTCTTAGTAACAAAGATGAAAGATTTCCAAGACACATGATTGCTTATCAGTCATTCTGATACTGGAGGCCATTCGATGATTGAAGATGTTGTCATCATCTCCTGTTACAGAGCTGCCAGAGAGATCAGAGAGAATAAAGGCTGTATACCAAAAAATTGATGAACTTCCACCCTCCAATTTCAACACATTGGAACGGCTCATCTTTCACCTTGTGAAGTAAGTAGATTTCTGGTTTTGAATTGAATTTATAAACCCCCACAAGTTGTGAGCAGAAATTACCACCTGCTGCAGCAGCCAGTGAAGTTGGATTCCTGATTTCTATCGGCATGATAAAAGGTCCTATCAGGTGCTGATTACAGTGTTGTCGTAGGGTTGCAAAGGAAGAAGCTCAGAACAAGATGTCCCCAAACTCCCTTGCCATTGTGTTTGCTCCATGCATTTTGCGGTCTCCCGATACCACGGATCCCTTCCTTGGTATGAAGGATGTACCTAGGACTACTCTGTGAGTACCTTCACTTGTCAACTCTGCCGCCTCTAATTTCTGTTGTCTCTGCATGATGATGTTTTCTACTTGTAATTGTGATTTGAAGTCTGAAAATCTGTTGCTTTTTGGACCCTTCTTAAGATGTGTGGAGATCTTGATCACGGAGCAGTTGAGACGCTACAAAGAGAAAATGCAGAACATTCAGGTGCTGGAACATGCGCAAGCTATAGCCATCAATCAGTTGAAGCTGAGGAGACAAAACACGGTGAGCATCCACTGCAATGCCAAGGATATATGAAATGTGAAAGCAGACGTGGAGAACATTGGCATTTTTTGATGTGGCTTGGAAATCAATCGGATCCATGACAGCATGGAACATGTGGAGGAGGAGTATTTCTCATCAGATCTCAAAGGAAGTGTCATGTTTTTTATGCAGATTGTGGAGAAGGCTTCAGAACTGGACAGTCAAGTGGAGACAGGCTCTGACACAGATACAGAGAAGGCCCTCATTGAGAGGATCAAGTCTATCAGGCAGGAAAAGTGAGCTGACTCTATTTTGAGGGTTAATTATGTGTGTTTTGTCCAAGGAATTTTGAGAGGTGGTCCCTTCTATGTTACACTGCATGCTACATGAGTAATACATGTGGAAAAATAATATCTGACAGCAACAATGTCCCTCTTACGCCAGGGAGGACTTGGCCTGCAGGCTTCCCGACCTTGAGCAGGAGAATTCTGACGATGACAACCTGGATTCTGAGTGGTCTGTAAGCTCAGAAAGTCTAGAACACCAAAGAAGCCAGGACTCAGAAGGTCAGTAGACAGGTAATGCACTTATTTTCTTGGATTGAGAAGACGTCCTGGTGAGCTTGCTGTGTCCGCACTGAAGGCATCAACTTGCAATAACTTTTTAAAATCATGGTTTCATGATATGGGTAGTTCTGTAACTCAAAGAAATATAACACGGCAGAGCTTTAACAAACCCTTATGATCCCGTTGAACTCTCAAAGCCCTCACAGCCGTGAGTCAAAGTCTAGGGTGGCTTTGTCTCTAATGAATCATGACTGTAAGTGCCGGACCAAATGAATTTGACTTATGAATTGTTTATTCTATCAGGAAAGGGGGTCGGCCTGATGAGACGACGTCAAAGACCCAACTGCCCACCTAAACCCCCAGACTTGGGGCAGAGGATGAAAACTATGATGGCTGAGATAGGTGCAAAGGAGTACCAACACGGACATAACAGTGGGCCAGAGGAGGAGATGATCTTTGCTCCTGCCGAAGACTACAAGCCTCTGCATGCCTACAAGATATTTAATGGAAGCGTGGATGACCTGGACATCCCCTATATAGATGAGGATGCCTAACCATGGCAGGGCATACACAGAGGGACTGTTTTAGTCACAACATATAAGAATAAGTTGAACTTCCTCAACAACTAATCAGAGGACTGGTATCAAAGCAACATGAACTGTGCACTTTGTTTTATAGATGGAATATTTGTTTTCAAAGCTGCTATGGAAACAGAGTGCTTTATGGATTTACAAAATGTATGTATGATAGGATGTCAGAGAGAGTGTTCATTGTTTTTTTTATGTAAAACGTATGGTGATGATTGCTTGGCCTCTTTACAGCTTTACACTGTAGATTATAATAAATGTAGATACTGTGGATGAGCTGGACTGTCTCCTCTGGGAAAGCTATTATGCAGAGCAAATATGGTTATGGCTCAATTGCCTCTTACGCCATCACAAATAATTCAAAAGCCAGCCTGAGGGTATTATTGGGAGCTCATGCACATAGAGAATCTGCTGTGTAAAGGATACCGGTACATAGCATAACAATGACGTGTAATTTCTGTGGCAATTTGGGTTTTGTGGCATTTATTGTGAATTAATTGTGAATTATTATGAATTGTGATTTGCAGTCATTCACTTTTGTTAGGTAACATTCTATATTGCTGTTTCTGCAGAGTTTCTGCAGAAGAAAAGTTCTTACTGCTGCCTTTTTGACTGACTGAAAAACTTATTGCAATGTGTTTTGTTTCACTCCAATGTTTTTGTTTAGTTTTATGAAAAGCCATTTTTGTGAATGTTTTGGTTTTGTGTGTGCCCTGGCTGTGCATGACTGTATTTTATTCTGGCCTGGAATTGGTTTTGTCCTCCAGAGATTGACAGATGTCAAAATCTCAAATAAACTGACCACTCAACATGGTGTTCTGTAAACCAAATGACACTGACAACTCATTTCTCATACTATACTTTAATGTAGGAGCTATTTTAGGACCTGTTATTCAGTATAAGTAGGTTTAATGAATGGCAACAATGAGGGGAGGTCCTTAGTGCGGTTCTGTCAAACCTGTCCATGTAAACAAATGCTGCAACGTCTCCACTAGGCTCACAAAAAACAAAATAACGTCCTACTATTGTTAAGTAAATCACCTGCCCAGGGCTGGTAGTTTTGTAAAATTGTATCTCAACGTTTTCTTGGCAAACGTGTACATGCTGAATAAAACATACCTTCAAATTACCGGTGGAAAATGAAAAGACCTGTGAATTACAGATCTCAGAGACTACAACAAACAAAGATTCAAAATTCGTTGTAATGCGTCAATTTAACTTCTCAGATGAGGATTTCTTTCGATTTGTCAGGGAACGCTACCTCATTACTGTGTACCGCTACAACATACGATGATGTGTCGTGTATGCGTGGGGAGATGGTCCTGTGTTCCCATACTACTGTCATTGTACCCTGTTGCTCGTGACAATTTTACACTATGTATTATTACATCTCACGTTTAAAGTGGTCCCGATATCTTCTGTTGAACAGAATGTGCAAATGTTTCAATTTCAAAATAATCAATCGTTTTCCCCGGCGCCGATTACAGGGCATGGCACTGTAAACATAAGTGCTGCTGGACTGAACACCATGTTCGTTTTCTTCATAAACATGCCGCTGTCTTTCTATGGGCGTGGCTTCCTCTATGTCATTCCGCACCTGCCGCCTGATGTTAACGAATCATGGTTAAGAAGTAATATCACTGAACCAATCACCAGTAAAATACTAATTTGGGTTTTGACAACGTAGCCAATCACACTCTAGTACCAATAATCTAGGCGGGCCCAGGAAGAGGGGTGACACTAGGTGGGGAGGGCTGTTCATTGAGTTAGCTTCCCGCTAGCCGTCCACAGCTCTGATACGAGTGGTGACCAGTGTAGCATCCCAAAGTCGCGAAGATTATTTTGTTCACGACAAGATGCAACGATGACCCTCTGACATCAAGAATGGACATAAGTTAACAATGACGGGGGAGAAGAAGAAGAAGAAGCGGCTGAACCGCAGCATTCTTCTAGCAAAGAAAATTATAATAAAAGATGGAGGAAGTGTGAGTTAAATATTTATTTATCTTCGCTAACTTGGCTAGCCGCTGAACGTAATGGACATAGCTATCTCATTGGTCCTCGTTTTCGATTAGCCTCTTGTGTATATGATAGGTTGTAGTAGCACTGGTGCTCTGGGGGTTTTGTTTGTCTTTTCTTTTGTGTATTAATTAGGTCCGCTTTAGGTTTCCATGACGGGAGCGACTTGTCGCGGCTAATGTTGGCGGCCTGTGAACGAGCGTTTCCACGTCAGCTCTGTTCATGTTGCGCTAGGTGACTGTTAGCCTGTGATGTGCGCTAAAACGACCAAGTGTGCTGATTTGACAGATGTTTTCCCAATATTCCCTTTTACGAACCCACACTTCACGGGACGTTGCCATATCTGTTGCCATATCATGTTTCCAACAATGTTTCCCCTAGTTTGTCGTGACAGCGTAACATTTTTGCGTGAGGGCTAGTTTAGCATTAGCTCACCTGGATGGGTCGTGTTTTTCTCAGTACACACAGTCTACTCAACTGGTCCAGTGTGCCAAAGTATTAAGTGCTACATGATTTGTCACAGATGTCAAGATCGAGAAATTCAATCTACTATCATTGTGGCCCAAACATGAAAATCATGAAGCCATCTGTGTAGAGCGTTCGATGGCAGCTACATGTGTAAGCAAACAACTTCATCCGTCCTGTGGACCGTTCAAAGTCTGAACAACTATTTTTCCGCGTTTAGCTCTTCTCATTCTCCCACTGGCATTAAAAGAAATGAATGAATAACGAAAGGAACGGTGAAGTGTCCAAATCAGTCATGACAGTTGAACATTTCCGATCCCATTAGTGAGATTAGAGGCTGCGAGTTAAGTTTGATAGAAATGTCCAGCCAAGTGGAGGATGTGGTGTTGGTGTCATAGAAATGGCTGTGTGTTTGTGTCTACATTTCACAGTAAGCAGTGTGACTTTGGAACAAGTCGGCACTCCGGTAACGGATGAGCTTTTACAATGATCAGTTCAAGGAACAAGAGACAGCGGTTCTGTTTGCCCTCTTTTTCTCTCAGCTGCACCCTCAGTCTGTTGTACTGTGGAAATAGGAAATGTGTGGTCGCTTCACTAGATTTTGCGATACCATAGGCAACACTGAAAGTCTGGCAGTTAGAAGCTTGTTCCTCATTTCTCTTTGTGGTAACTGGTGTTGGACTGGGTATAGGTAGGTGGGAGGGTACATTATTGATCCATTGATCTGGCGATCCAGGAAATTGAAGACTAGCGAATTTGTATGTCTGTGTGTGTGTGTGTGTGTGTGGTGAGTGGTTCACCATTAAGTGTGTTTCGCCATGAAATTTGCAGAACAAGAGCTTCTACTTTCGTTTCCTGCTACACTGAACAATTCTCAACGTTGGAAAGTATCTAACCGTACATGTCTGGTTGTGATTAAAGCTGTCAAAAAATTGACAGTTGGCTGTGTGTGTCTTGCAGAGGATCATTAATCGGAATTCAAACTTACTCTTACCAACTCAAATTCGAGACTTGTGTCACTTGTACCATGTTGTGGTGATGTGACACCCAGTGAGTGTGTTTTGCTCTAATCAAAGTTACATGTGTTGGTTGTCTTGTTCCAACATACTGTAAGCTTTTGAGAACAATCTAGAATAGTTCCAAGCAGCTGGAGGATTAAAATTGTTTTACTCAATTGTGAAGACATTTTGTCAGGTAGATGACAAGATTTCTCAGCGAGTGACCTAAATGTCTGCTTCTGTGCTAGTCTTACCTGGTAAGATGAGAAGCATGGTTGACCCACATCTGTTATTAAGTAGTTCAAGTTCTTTTGACAAAGTTTTAGTGAAGATTTCTCTGAACCTAATTACTCAGTGTGCCCTCCAGTTCATATTTACAAGCAGTTTTCCTCTGTGGTTTTCCTCTGTGGCAGCAGAGAAGTTATTAAATTAGTTTTTCCATCTCTCTGTATCGATTGTTTGCAAACTGCACAATAGTTCCTGTTTACATATTAATTTAATTTTACCACTATTTCTGTTGTTTTAATGGATGCCTGAATTTCTGTAAGGACTTGGTGTACTTTTTATCCTCTATCTAGCGTATCCTGTGATGGGCTCATTCATACATTTGCAGAATCTCTCCAAAGTCCTTTGATTTTGTTTTTTCTCTGTATCTGTCAGCCTCAGGGAATCGGGGAACCCAGTGTTTACCATGCTGTGGTGGTCATCTTCCTGGAGTTCTTTGCGTGGGGTCTCCTCACCACACCAATGCTCTCAGTAAGTCTCACCACACCCACATGTGCATACCTGGATCGCTAATGACATTTATTGGACGCCACACCTCTCAGCTGTTTTATGTGCAAGCTAATTCACAGGCTGGCGTTTCCCGTCTCGTCACTCCTATCTAAATCTATGAATAATTGAACAGGGGAGTGAATGGGCAAGACACTGACAGGCATTGCTTTTTGTTCCCTCTCTCTAGCTGCATTTGTGTGTAACGCAGCAGGTGTTGTGCAACCCATGAACTGAAAAAACACAGGTTATTCAACTGTGTTGTTGCAAGGCAGCAGCTCTTTGCCAGATGGATATCGATGACTTGATGATAATGAATGATAATATCAAAGTATTACCCACACTTAATGTTATTCTGATTGTGTTATTATTGAATCTTCCCCTCATTTTTCCTCTGGCTCGCCAGCCTCGTTCTATTTGTAAAATTGATTGATTCAAAATGAATATCTCAAACAGGTGTCAAGGAAACATTTATTTGCAGAATTACAGACAAGCTTGTGTAGCATTTAGATTTTGCTGTGTTTCCAGCTGAAAAGGCGATTGCACATGGAATTATGTAGCGTTGTCTACTTACAATGTGCTGTCCATAAGACTCTCTGCAGGACGTAGACTGGATTTGCATTTTTGTCAGCTCATTTTAGGTTTCTGAAGGCGAGAGGGACCACTTCACTGCATCCAATGAGCATGCCGCCTAATTAGTGCCCGGCAGAACAGCCCTCGTCAAACCATTCAGACTGTGTGTGTGTGTGTCAGGGCTTGTGTGTTTTAAGTAAGCGATTAAACCCGAGGAAAACGACGAATCATGGTTATGTCAGTGCCATTTTGCTCTCCCTCTTACCACGGTGAGGATGCAGACGTAGTTAGAGTGTCCCAGATGAAGCAAACGCCTGGTCTGCCCACGTCAGTGTCAGTGTCACAGACCCCTTTGCTCCGTACCTGCTGCTCGCTGATATTCTGGACTATGAACTCAGCGCCCATTGATTACATCCTTTTCGACGCACTTGCAGTTTGTGGTTTATATGATTAGAGTTACATTTCGGCTGCCTGTAAAGCAACAATAATCTGGAAACATTCTTACCTGCTTCTTTTTTATTTTGTGTTTTTGCCCATCTGTCCGATTAGACTTCCAATAACTTCCAAATGCCAACCGATTTCTGACCATATTTTTTCTCTTGTCACTGTTAAGTTAATGTTGCATACCATCTTTTAAAATAGTATATATATTGTGAAGTATTCCAAATCACGAGGAGTGCAATAATAAAATAAACATGCTGCTATGTGAATGTTCCGATGTGTTGGCTGTGTCAGGACACACAGATATATTGCTCAGCTGCTGAGTCAGAAAAAACTGTCAGCGCTTTGTGAGGGAATGTCAAATTAGATGTATCTCTGAGGAAACAAGGTTGATCCTCCGAACTTATTTTCCCTCTCAGGACATAGACTATATTCCCTCCGGTGAACTGCAGCATGGTTAAGAATACAAAAGTACAGCATACACACACACACACACACACACTCTCACCATGGGGACAATCTGTACAAAGTTTTGTCACGTTGAAATGGCCCAGACTAGCTTCTCTGGATGTTTCTGACGTGCATGTGTAAAGGGTCAATCTGATCAGCTCGCTGTGTCAAAAACTTGATTCCTCGATAATGTAGAGAGGACTCGAGATATAACTTCAGCGCTGTGGGGCTGTGACAGTTGAATCCCGTACCCTCATGAGCAGGGAGGGCAAAATAAAGACACACCTGCCATGACAGGGAACTCATCAGTGATAGTTTCGCACCTGCTGTGGAGTCAAGTGAGCTTTTGGAATTTTACATTTTCACAGTTTGCTTGCAGTTGCGGTCCAACACAAGGCTTCTGAAACGGCACCTCTTATTTCATCATTTATCACTGAGGGGAATCGACACCTCTCATGCAATGTCACCCTACCACCTCAGAACCTTATCCACTCAATCGCAATGACATGCAAGGTTGCATTGTGTTAACACGGCCACAGCGTTTATCTCACCAAAGCTATTCCCAATTGTCCTCCAACTACCTTAATTGTGACATTGACAAACACAGCGGCCGTGCTCTGACGTGTGCTGTGTGGTTTGACTCCTTTTTCTCTGTTTTACTTTCAGGTATTACACCAGACATTCCCCCAACACACATTCCTGATGAACGGGCTGATTCATGGTGTAAAGGTAAAGGAGACCATCACACACAACCATCTGTATATTTTATAGGTGCACAGTTTTTATTTAGTGATTTACGTTTCATTCCTTCAGTGCATAATTTACCCTGTAACAGCAATAGTGCTTTTTTGTGTCGTTTTTCTTTTTTTGGTGTTTGTTTTACGTTGAGTTGACATCTTGCCTCTTTAAAAGCAGCATCGCTCTCGTGCCTCCATTTTATTTTGGAGAGCTCCATGTTTGCGATGTTGTGTTCCTGAGTCGCCACCCATTCCGACGAGGTTTTCGCGCCCAAAGCATGCACACTCTTGCACAGTGGCTTTCTACTCGCACACAAATTTGGTTGCATGCTCATACCTGCAAGCTGTCTACTTAAGCAATATCCTGTTCCCAAGCCTCAGAAAGCATGAGAGAATGCGAGTAGGCAGCTGTTCCACGCCTGCTGTTGTCGTGTTTTGCTTTCTGTTTGTCCCTACCTGCAGACTGATATTAACTGTCACTAACTGTCACTCTCTGGCTAGTTAGCATTACAATGTATAAGATGTTTACCCCAGTTAACTGTCAATCACTCCTTTTCTCACAGTTTGTCAGGGTGTTAGATATGGCTGCTCAGACTGTCCAGCGATAAGGACAATACTCAACGCGTTTAGCCATGTAACTTCAGGGTGACAGGCTTTGAGAACTAACCCTGCGCCATTTTGTGCGTCACATGCCTCTTTGTGTACACTTCCCTGCAAAATACTCATCTTAGCACGGCAAAGGCCTGCAAATCAGCAAGGCATGTCAGACCCAGTCCGAAAAAAAACATATCGGCAGTCATGGTGGTCTTGCCATTTCTATGATGCTAAAATGCTGCAATGTAAACAGAATCTGTGTCCTTACCACTCCCTCCCTTTGCAACTTCTTTACAGGGCCTGTTATCATTTCTGAGTGCTCCTCTGATTGGAGCACTGTCCGACGTGTGGGGACGAAAGTCCTTCCTGCTGCTAACGGTCTTCTTCACGTGTGCCCCAATCCCACTGATGAAGATCAGCCCATGGTGAGTGTGATGCTGCATTTGAATAATCGAATGCATGCGGTTGGGGTGAAACCTGTGATGAGAAAATGTTTTCTACCCCAGGTGGTACTTTGCAGTCATCTCCATGTCGGGCGTGTTTGCGGTCACTTTCTCTGTGATCTTCGCCTACGTAGCCGACATCACGCAGGAACATGAGAGGAGTACTGCATACGGCTTGGTAAGGAGGAACAAGTGCAGAATGAAAAAATCAATATTAGACGTACAGTCACTGTCAAAAGAAATTAAGATGTCATTCGAGAGGGATAGCATGAACGTAAAAAGCGATGATAAGACTGAATACACAAATGAAAATCTATCCAAACACAAGATGCAAATGAGCGTCAAGGCCCGTCTTCTTTGGCTCATCTCAGATTTTGCTTGACCTCTCCAGGTGTCAGCCACTTTTGCAGCCAGCCTGGTGACCAGCCCGGCCATCGGCGCCTACCTGTCCGTGACCTACGGCGACACTTTGGTGGTGATTCTGGCCACAGCCATTGCCCTGCTGGACATTTGCTTCATCCTAGTGGCCGTGCCAGAGTCTCTGCCAGAGAAGATGAGACCCGCGTCATGGGGGGCACCCATCTCTTGGGAACAGGCGGATCCCTTCGCTGTGAGTAATAGCCCAATGACTGAAATGATCCACAAAGTTATCTGTCCTCCACGCTTTGCCACTAATGACGCCGCCGCCGCCGCCGCCGCCACTGTTGTTTTTCACCAGTCTCTGCGTAAGGTGGGCCAGGACTCCACAGTGCTGCTCATCTGTATCACAGTGTTTCTCTCCTACCTCCCCGAGGCCGGCCAGTACTCCTGCTTCTTCCTCTATCTCAGACAGGTGACCCTGACTCCTCATCAGTGCCTCCTCCAAGACATGCCGCCGCCATTACTGTAATTAGTAGCAGGGACACGTTGTGTTGCGAATGTCAAGTGATCGAAGGTGCTATTTCAGGCTCCACGCTGTATAATAGGGCAGGAAGTGTCACAGTTTGTAAGGTGAAGACGAACAGTGCATCCTGGGATGGATCTGTCTGCATGTTGTGTGACAGCCAGATTCTCGTCTCCAGTATGACTGAAATGGCTCAAATTCTTTTCCAGGGCACCGTGATGTATATCAGTGCAAATGCGGAAGACCGGCCAGCCTCACAATTTCACACACACTACGACAAAATTGCCTCAGCATGCTGCCAGGCTCCCTTATTTCAGTCTGTAAAGTACAACCGATTAATGGCCTGTCTCCGCAAATTGTTGGCAACAAGGAAAACCGCAAATTTGTTTAAAATAGAAGTAACCATGAGCCCCTCAGTCGCCCCAGGAGGATCCTTGTATGCTTGTTACCTTACTTAACTGTTAGGACACAGGACTCGTGGAACTTGTGTAAACAGCATCAGAGGAACTAGTCGAGCAGGTCCGACAACGCGTACACATGCCACCTCGTCGGTCATCACGCCGCCCAAGACGGGTAGAGAAGCAGTCTGCGGATCTCAGGGGTTAGAATTTCACGCCATGCCTGCATGGCCGCCTCGTGCCAGAAATGCTTTCTTGTGACGCTCCTCACTCGTAGCCCGGCTTGACACCGAGGCAGTGCCGCTCCTCCTGCTGCTTGTGTCGGCATAGATAAAGGGCAAAATGTTTGACCTAGAGAAACGGGAGAAACCTAAGTCCCCACCTTTTTTTTATTTCCCCAATGATGTAGTCGCTCACAGCCTCACAATGCTACCGACTTTGTTTATAGCATTCTGTGGTTTTTAGAGTGGGTGTGTCAGTGTCGGCGTTGATGTACGAGCATCCATGTCCTAACCTACTTCTTCTCGATTCTCTCTTGCCCCCAGGTCATACGTTTCTCTTCAGGGACTGTCGCTGCCTTCATCGCTGTTGTTGGAATCCTTTCCATTCTTGCACAGGTACTTAAATCAGGTTACTTAGCTCCACTGGCCCCCCTGTTGCTTAATGGTGTTAACTGTCAATAATTTTCCAAATTATGCATTAAGTATAGGAAAATGTATCTTAAATGCAATTTCATTTCCTTCCTCTGTGCCGTATGCAAGCAGGTCTGTGTGAGTTTATAAAGACCATAGTTATGCCCACAGGAATGTGAGTCAAAAGGGGAAAATTGCTCTCCAAACATAGCAAATGTTTAGCCATGAAACATATCCAAATATTACACTTGGCAGTATAAAATACGAACAACAATGAAACAATTCTTTGCAGCATTAAAATGACTGAGCATGTACCTGGTGTGACATCCAACATAAAAACAGCAACACACCTGCAAGACAAAGGCAGTTAACTTAAGGCTGAAAACATTCCAGATGACGTGGCTGTGTAATTAAAGGATTCAGTCTCACCCGTCTTGAACCAGCCGTAAGAAGCCATGCCGACACCCCTTCCAGCTGCTGCCTGGTGTTTCACTATCAGCTCTGACCTGCCTCTGACCTTTGCGAGTTTTCCAGCGCTTCAGCTCAAGCAGGGAATCGCATTCCTCTCTGACAATTATTGGGGCTCGCAGACTAAATCGCAGTGACTCACTGTCTTCCCAGACGGTGGTTTTGGGGATCCTGATGCGCTCCATAGGAAATAAGAACACAATCCTGCTGGGCCTTGGCTTTCAGATCCTCCAGCTGGCCTGGTACGGCTTCGGCTCTCAGCCGTGGTGAGTAATGCGTCATTCCAGCTGCAACACATACCAACCATTTCCACTACACTGAACCTGCTGTACCAACACCCAAGTGCTGGGCCAGAGTTCTAGTCTAGTTCTTGCATAATCCAGAATTGAACTTTAGGACAAAAGAGGGCCTTTTAAGAGAAGGACAGTGTTCTGAGAATGGCTAAATGTCAAAACGTTTTTACAGTTTGCTCTGCGGGTAAACTGAAGCTGAAGAAACAGGCATTGTTGGAAACTCGCTCGATTTCGGCTCGTGTACCGAAATCCAGATCATGCTAAAGAGAGGGGAATCCTAAAAACTAAATGGTATTTCTTGAGTCATTCCTGAAGTTTAGTCGTCTCAAGCCCCCAACAAAACTATCCTATCAAAATGCATAATCTCCCCTCACTTGGGTATTGAAGTACCTGCCTATTGTTATTGTTGTGAAATGGCAAACCACAAGGGGGCAGCATTATCCCAGTCAGCAAGCCAAGCCAACATTGACCATCTCAAGGGTCAAGATTCCGAGAAATGATTGAACATATTTCTGTTGTCCAGCTTGTCTTTGTAATTTCTTTGAGCTCAATGGTCTGTGTTGTCCGTAGGATGATGTGGGCGGCCGGCGCCGTGGCAGCCATGTCCAGCATCACATTCCCATCCATCAGCGCAATCGTGTCCCGCAATGCCGACCCCGACCAGCAGGGTGAGTTTCTCAATCAAGAACGATGTGTCTTATTGTGGGCCAGTGTTAAAACTATTGTTCTATCTATCACATTTGTTTTTCCTGTGCTTCTGTCCAGGTGTGGTTCAAGGGATGATCACAGGAATCCGGGGCCTGTGTAACGGTTTGGGCCCAGCACTGTACGGTTTCGTCTTCTACCTGTTCCACGTGGAGCTGACCGACTCGGACGGCTCCGATAAAGGTGCCAAACGCAACATGGTCAACCCCACCGACGAGGTGAGCGTCTCACCCGCACCGCCTTCACTCCGTCGCCACGCGGGCAGCTTTGCTAATCCGCCGTGCATCCTCTCTGCCCCTTTGCATCACAGAGCGCCATCATCCCTGGCCCGCCCTTCCTGTTTGGGGCGTGCTCAGTGCTGCTCTCCCTCCTGGTCGCCCTGTTCATCCCGGAGCAAACCGGACCGGGCATGAGGCCCGGCGCCTACAAGAAGCACAGCAACGGGGCGCAGAGTCACTCCCACAGCCCGCAGGGCAGCGGGGCGGAGGGCAAGGAGCCGCTGCTGGAGGATAGCAGTGTATAACCCCAGCTACAGGGGGGGACAGGCGCCCTTGCTCCACCGCTACCACACAACAGACACACCCCACCACCACCACCACCCCAGCCCACAGTCACACGGACGGATACACACATTGTTCCGATGCCCTGGTGCCAGGAAGAGGCGTTTCTGGTGTGTTTGTGTCCACAACACAAATGCGGGCGCTCCTTCTTTAGCATCCTCCCCTTTCTCCTTCCCCTTCTCCTCTTGTGACCGCAGGGTGTTGTGAGGAGCCCTGAGCCGGCCCCCGCCTCGGTGGTGAGAGAGTGTCGAGTATTTCGGGGCTGCTGTGGAACGATTTTTTTTTTTTTTCTGTGTTTGGGGAGTGACTCGGCCGAGCCGGACTCTGATTCGCGGTGTCTTCAAAGCGGCAGCAGAGTGGACCACACAGCAGCTCGCCCCCTTCCACCC
>OMPJ01034086.1:19785-43231 GCA_900312935.1 Carapus acus | reverse complement strand
CCCGCTTCCTCCTCTGTAGCCTCTTCAGCACTGGTCTAATGGTGTTTCACAAGCTAACCTCCCGATTTATCAAGTTTGTCATCACATTCACTGCTCTGCCACAGCAGAGCTCATCTTATACACACACACGCGCAACAGAACGGCTGTAAACCTGTGAGCCGAGGCTCCTCTCGTTGGAAAAGGTCAACCAGAGCAGATACAAACAAAGATTTATGGAGGGACCTCGCATCACCTTTTTATTAGAATCTCACACTGACTTCCCACTGAGTGCGTGCGTGTGCACGCGTGTGTGCAAGAGAGACCACTTATTAGCCTGAGCTGTTTTTTCAATGTTTACCTGCCATTCTCTAAAGAAGTAGAACAGTTTGGGTTGTATATTTTCCTCCGTTCAGACTGAAGGTTAGTTGTGCTTCAAGTTTTTATTATTCAAGAAACAAATGTTGCCTTGAAGTGACTTTAAGATAAATCTCTATATTGACATTACGTAACCTGTATGACGACCAAGGTCCGAGAAGGCTGTAATTGTATGCTATCGCTCCTATCGGAGCCTACACACACACACACACACACAAACAAACTTACACATTATTCTCCTGGTTTTCATGGTCACTTCCAGTTAAGTTACTTTTTGCCCCAACATTTTCCTCCTTCAGACACACAGCAGCACACTCTGCTTTGATTTGACAGCCTTTTTGTTTTCAACAAGTAATCAATATTGAGTAGTAAGGTCACGGAAAAACTGGTTTTTACCCTCATTGGCAGAAACTGGATAGCAACAGCAACTTACAAAGCTTGGACAGGGAAAACAAACAGTTCTTTGCATATGTACTGTAATTTTGCCTAAACTGTAAATCTTCAACTATCATTCGCCCCCTCCAACGCCTTGATGTTTGAAAGTTACATATTTAGTGGGTTACAAATAGGCGCCATGCATCCGTCAGTGGCAGAGGAAACGACCGCACGGGGAACTAACACCTCCGCTGTGTGTGTACTCACACTGTAGAATCTTCTAAAAGCCTCAAGTGCATTCCACTGAGCAGATCACCACTTGATTCCAGACAGGTGGCGCTCACTCTCTGCAAAACCTTATTGCAACTCTGTGTATTTTGTTTGTGCCAATTGATGCCCCCTCCTTTCCCCTCCCCTCTTCCTTACTTTTGTACCGAGCGTGCGTGTCTCACTAGAGAGGTCTGTGGTTTGTTTTCTTGGATTTGTTTTGTTTTTGTTTTTGTTTTTTATTCATTTTTTTTTAGCTGAAATTCAGACTTGGTCCCAAAGCTGTTTTTCACTCTCAACCTTTCCTCTCAAAAAACACCCAAACAAATCCAAAAACCATGATCTGCCGGCTTTTTCGGGAATTTTTCAAGTGTATGGCTAGATGATTAACCTGTGACTGTCCATCTGCCCGCACGAGAAACAAGCATTTCAACTGGGTCGCGTGCACCGAGTCTGGTGATTCGCTGAATGTTGTGAGCGTAACACTCTGCAGCCACATGGCCACCTCGCCACGCCCCTGAATTTTTTGTTTGACTTCACCTATCACGGCCTTTTTATCATTTCAAGGGGGGATGGGGGAGGGCGGGGTTGTTTTTAAAGGCCACCGCAATGGATTTGTGTTTGTGTCCGCTTCTCTTTTCGTTTTAATCAGACCAACACAGCCAGTCGACAGCTAAATTCAGAGATTCCTCCCCTAAATACACATGCACTCACACATTGATAAGTTTCTGCACCAGCCCCCACGTGCTCTTGTACAGCTTGTAGCAGACAACTGTAAAATAAACACACACTCACATAAAAATCTGAAATTACCCTTAAGTGCAGCAAATGTATATATTTATTGCTCTCAAGGACACGGCTGCCTCCCGGCCCGCGTGGTTGTCTGGTGCAGTTGCTCATCTCCCCCCCCCAACACGTACCTGCTAGCCACACCTGTTTTTAGTACGATGTGGTTTGTGGCCTGAACCCGCCGTCTCTGTGTGCCTAAAATTAGCCAAGAAATGAGTATGGCAACATAAGTACACGGTGGATATTATGTAAATATGGGAAACTAATGACAAACTATTTATTAAAGGTTTATTGTACAATGAGATGTTTGAGTGCGTCTCTGTGGGTCATTGGGCAGACGCTGTGTTCCATATTTGTGCAGTGTTATTATTTTTCATCACATGTATATGTTGAGGTACTATTGATGTACTATTATCAACAATCCCCCTGAGCAATTAACAATTACAGTGGTACCTTGAGATTTGACTTTAATTTGTCCTGTGACCTTGCTGGTAAGTCGATCTGCTTGTATTTCAAACGATTTACTTTTATTTAAAATAACTGGAATGATTTTGTACAGTTTCAGCCATTTTTTTCCAGAATAATGTTGTTTCGTCCCAGTTAAACACTTGATGAGGAACATAGCTTTCCTCCGCAACTACCTCAGCTAAACTGATCCTTCCGCTGCCTCAATGTCCACACTTGATGCTTCTCCATGCCTCACCACCGAGTGGATGTTGGTTCTCTTCAAACTACCCACCACTGGCCTTGAATGGTTCCTCCAGTGCTTAACTTCCTGTCTCTCGCAGTTTCAAGTTGTCATAGATAGTGTGAGCCATCATAAATGGTGCGTACCTCGGATTTCTGCTCGTATACCGAACAAAATTTAGACTGAGAGGTGGCTTGAATCTCAAAAAACCTGTATGTTGAGTTGCACATGTGTCAACATGCTACTGTACTTGGTTACGCTGCACCATTGAGTCTGTAAGTCGGCGTATATTTAGTAGCATGTATGCCAGTTGTAGCACCTGGCTATCCCCTCTAAGGGGCGTGTCTCAGCGTGTTCAGCATCTTCAATTTCTGAACAGGGCCGGTGTACAAAAGGAATTCTGGATTGGCTCTCTTGTCCAGTGGGGGGCAGTGTGGCATCGCGTAAAAGGAAGATAGCGGCACATGGATTACGATTACTGCTGATCTTAAACCACATGGTGTACAAAATTCTAGCCAACCCATACACACAGACTCACACTGACCAGTGTAACCATATGGCACCAGCATGTTCCTGGTCGCACTGGTCGCCCATCGCTCCCACCAGACACCGGCCTGTAAGTGTGGACAGCAACATGTTTTGACTGCCCGTTGCAGAGCGCGGGTGTAGGTGAAAGTGGAGCAGCAGGTACTAACCTAGGACAGAGGAGATAATCGTAAGACTCTTAACTATAATCCAGGCGCCATTGTTTCCCTTCCAGACTCCTAACAGCACCATATGGGTTTGTTCTTTGATTTATCAGCATAATAGGGCCGTTTATGAAGCTCTAGACCTGTAACGTCCTTTAACATGGTTTTATTTTGATATGCCCTTCTATCCAAGAGGAGGTTTCATTGTGAGACATTTGGCTGTTGTTCCTCTGCGAAACAAGACAGTTGGTAAGCAAACAGTTGAGATTTCACTGCACCCACACTGACCGGCGATTGTTTTCTCAGGGTTTGTTTTCGTCATTTATTGGCACAGACTCCTGCCTCCTCCTCCGAGGGTCTAAAGGTTGTGTTATATGTCACGACTGGTAAGCCCGAGTTGCATGAAGACGAATTTATGACCTTTATATACCACTTTGCCGGCAGCTCAATCTCGGCTGTAAAAGTGGTATTTACCAATTTCTCCCCGTCATTCAGTTCATTCCCCTCCGTGCCCGTAAATGCTCCCAAAAAGAATAGCAAGGCGATGGTTCGTTATCTTCCCTGAGCAATAAACAAATTTGATATTTTCCACACATCCTCTCATCCCGAACATACAAAACACCTCAGCAAAGGTCACGCCCGCTGCCCGGAACGCACAAAGACGCACACAAACATGAATCAGGATTAACAGTTGTGTGGCAGGCTTGGGGCCACCGGCCGTGTTTGAATACAACAGCGGCCGAACTGCGTGATTTTGAAAAAGATTTTGAAAAACAGCTCGGATGCACTTCCAAGTGCGAGGACGAGAACCCCCCCGTCCCCCCAGGCATTTCCTTGTCCTTTTCTGGTGTGTTCGCTCGTGTTGGGGATGAGAAGGCCATGTGAGCGTCAGGGGACAGGCAGTACTCGGTATAAACGCCGGCGTCCGTCATCCCCATCCATCAGACCTGCCTCCCATCGCCCGCACATTGTGTTTTGCACAGACCGGAAGCGGCAGCAGGAAGAAATCTTTCTTGTGAGAACGACACACCTCACACTCAACAGACGCCCTTGGGAAGGGGAAGCGGTGGATGTGACACTTTGGCCTCCAATCCATCGCTCTTCCTGCCGCGGCCGAGCGCGGCGCGGCTGGCGTCTCGGAAGAGCCCCGGGATGAATCATGTGTGAACCTCATTGTTCTCTCCGTCAAACGCGTCTGTGTGAACTCCAGCTTGTCACTAACCTCTGCCACGCCGGGGGGTCATTCCCATGTTCCAGAGGCCGCCCCGAGCTCCACGTTTCTTCGCAAGATCTCCAGGCGAACGCGGCTGACGATCGACGGGACTGTCGGGCGGGTCTTTTTAGATGGACTCTTTGTCCTCAGCACATCTTCACAACCCCGCATCTGACATACCAAACAAGCTCACAAAGGATGGGTGTAAATCTTCACTCTACCCCCACCCTCCTGACACCCCGTGCGTGTTTTGGTGACTGTGTTTTAACATTTTATGGTGCGTTTGGAGTGAGTCTTATCGCTCTGAACTCCAACCCCGTCAATCCCTGAGTATCGCAAGTGGGAATAAGGTAAAGGTAAGGGGTTTGTGTTCGTGACGGCGACTCGGGAATGCAAGAAATGTTAACGTAGACGTTTATGTAATCCCCACCTGCAGGGAGGCCGTCACTTATTTCACTGTAGAAAAAAAAAGATTGCATAAAGTTACATAACGGAGCATAAAATCTTGTAATTGGAGTCAAGGCTTTGCATGTTTTTGCTCATTATGTATAAATTATGGCTATATTACAGTCCTGAGGGGTCCTGAGGGCCTCTCAACTTCTTCTGTTTGTGTTAAATCCTTCATTCCAACCCAGAACATTGTATTGTGTTGTAGGCAAGGGGGGGAACATTTAGTTTTCCATGCCATTTATCACCGCTGTCATGTGTTGTTTTACCTTTCTCACCCTAAAGTACTGTTGTCGCTTCAGGCCCTCTGATCGATAGCCACGTGCCCTTTTCGCCCATTTCCATGTTTGCTTTTTCTTTGTTTTTGTCTCCAAGGCTTGACTTTTCTCAACAACACAACATGGGAAAACAATGCGGCGTGAGCGGCCGCGGCTCGGATATGACACGACACCTTCTGTGAGCACACAGACGGAGGAAGTGTAACGGCCCCGAGCGCTTCACCTCGTGACGTATGCAACTCCGAGACAAAAACACACAGGTCTCCACCTCTGGGAGCGAATCATTCATGGTGGTGGCCTATATGCACCGTTTGCCCCAAGCGTTTGGTGACTTTCCGTCCCGCGGAGGAGGTCGCGATCCAGCCGTGATCTCGACATCCTCCGGCATCCTTCAATCGATTGACGTGTCGAGTGATACCACACAACTTTCGGTCACATGATGTTGGGAACGCCATATTCGAAACAAAGATCAAACGTCCTTATCAGTGCGTGCTATCAGGTGGCCGTAAATCGTCGGCGCGGCCCCGGCGTGGCTGTGACGCAGCGCGTCAGTACTGCGTCTCTCCAGGCGGTGGCGGTAATGTGACTCAAAAGATGAATACATGCGCTGGAGGTAAACAATAAGAGGTGCGCGGCGTGGAAATCGGTTGAGAAATTCAAAACTCCGCAAGGGCACCGGGCGCGTCATCCCCTCTTCCCCTACACGTGTTCGATGTAATCGTGTTACAGACAAGCGAGAGAGCCCAGCCGCACACACACACACACACACACACACACACAAGTACACGTCGCTACCGTCTAGCGCACGAAGGGTCCAACCTGAGCCCAGCATGGGCCCGCTGAGGACGAGCAGGGATTAGCAGGCAGATAAGAAAAAAACCAAACACTCCCTTTGACGCAACAGCAGCAGACCTCAACTGTCAACACGGCAATCAGCTGATTATGACTCATTTGTTTTTTTTTGTTCGTCCTTTTGCCAAATAACACGTCAACAGTCCCGACGTATAATGGCCCTAATCCTGTCAAACTGGCCCAGTGGGCCCAGGGGAAAGCGAGAGAGTGACGCACGGCCGGGAACACACCCCGATCTGCTCACACACAGCTTTTATAGCCCTGCCGCTCCGCGGACGCTCATCCGATTACGTTTCACACGCTGTGGCCTCGGCTCTTCTTCTCCCTCTCTTCTTCCGTCTCCGTTAGTGTCCGCTCGAACCGGCGCAACATCGCGAGCACGCAGCTTTTGCTTTTTCTAGACGTGGCTCCCAAACGCACACGTGCCGCCGTCGTCCCGGGCTCGGCAGGGGGAGTGAAACCTCTCTCACTCGTTTGGCATCCGGTAATCGACACCTTCTGAAAAAGTCTGGGATACTTCCCCCTCAACAGCCCCCTCACTCCATCCCATTCACACACAAACACGCACACCCTGTGAGGTCCTTGAGAGGTGTAACACTCAGTGCCAAGTGTTGATATAAGTGGAGCCGCTCCTCTATTATTACCTCTGCTAATCAGTTTGTGCTTTCACACGCCGCTCCAGGCCAATGGGCAGGTTGGATAGACGTACGCAGGATTACTCAAAAACACAGAGTGGAACCGGCTGCGTGCACCTGAGGACCCTGTAAACCTTAATCCAGAATGGGACGATCGAGGAATCTTTTGAGGGATTTCCCAGAAATTGAGCGGAACAGGGAGTGGGACTTTGGAAGGGTGCGTACTTCTGTAGAAATATGATGTGGAAATCACAATGGGAGGTGGTTTTGAGCCTTACACCTGCACTAAAATTCCTGAATCACTGGATCAATTGAGCAATAAAGCACCTGCTGCCTTACCTACCTAAAGCACGTGGAGTTGATCCAAAATGGGCCTCACACCACGATGTCCTTAAGTTTCTATTACTTACAGTTATGATGAGACAAGTCATTCCAAGACATCCGAAAAATAACAATAGAAATCATAACAAAAAATAGACACTTGGTCTTTGTACCACTAACCCCCCTGAGAGGACCCATCCCAGTTGAGGCGGCTTGGCCCCAACCGGCTATGTCTTCACCCTCGGCCTGCTTCTTAAGAGTTGTAGTGGTTTATTATTAGATGTGGGGTACGTGCAGGAGCTGTCAGGAGCGCCCGTCTGTTATGTTACTGTTGATGATGTCACTGCCCGTCCGCCTCAGTCCCCACGCTGCTGTTTGCCACAGATTCTTACTGGGACTTGGCAGGGTGGTGAGGGAGCATTGTTGATACTACGTGGTGGCTTTTGTGATGTGCTTAAATTTGGGTGACATTGTACGTAAAACGTTGCTGTGTGCCTCCGGCCAGTGGAAGGAAATAATCACCGCTGACGTGTTTACAAGACAAACCATCCCGTGCAGCCGCCATGGGGGCTGAGTTTACGGGAATAATTCAGGATTTCTTTCCCCGGTTAGATTGAGTCTATTTTGGTTGAAGTAACAACAGGATATTCTTCTGCCACCAAACACGGCACTTCCTGTGACGGTCGTTGTAAACAGGTAGTGAATTTGCAGTGATGATGGAGACGCCATTGTGCGCACAATACCATTGCACGAACAAGCCACAGGAAAAAAACAAAAAAGATCCCTGCTCAAAGGGCGACACCATGTGCAGTTTCTTAGACAATGGCACAATGGTGCCGATACTCTTCCTCCTCATCCTCCGCACAAATACGCATCGCAAACATATTTAAAAGAAACCGCGTCTGATAAGATTCAGACATTTAGAGATGTCAACATTTGAATAAAAGTCTCACCACCCTCCGCCCTCCCCACTGCTCCTCTCCACACACACAGACACATGCGCGCGCACAAGCACCATCGCACACACACACACACACACACATACACACATCCCTCTGTTCACCACCCAAGTACTTTGCATATACTGTAAGCTGCGATGCTGTGACAACTGTTTGCAGTGGATTCAAACTCAAACACTCAGCAGTCGGATGCACAAACTGTGACTCATAATCGGTATTCATAAAGGCTTTATGTAAAGAGGAGGGTAATACGCTGAGCAAACGGTATAAGGATAATTACTGCAATATGCAAATGTTAGTGATCGTGCGTCAACATGCATCCTGACTGAATTGTGAAATATCATCAAAACAAAGTTTTGTAATACATGCCATAATAAAGCCTGATGCAAATAAAACTGGTTTCACCTGATGTTTGTCATTTGCATTTCGAACAATAGTAACAATAAAACCTGTTGTTTCCCGCCACAAGGAAGATGGAAATATTTGCCTCTTCTCCTCCTCCTTCCCGCTTTCTGCTTCTCAAAATAGTTTGCGAGAGAATTTATAAAGAGAATTTCCACCCAGCTCCGACGAGGTGACAAATCCAGTCTGCAGTGGCTGTCCTCTGATAATCCCTCAGCCTGTCGATAGTGAAGGTTAACTGGTCATTGATCACGGTGATCCACCCACGAGCAAACTGTGTCGACATGACTCAACAAAATGTAAAGGTTCTCACAGCTGTGCTACCCTAAGGTGGACTGATTATCCTGTTTATGGTATGAAGGCGCAGACGTTTGCTTACATTCTGAGAGCTGTTGCAAAGCAGTACAGCGGCCAAAACAATTCAATAAAATTATACGATGGGGCACAAAGACGAATATTATTGTCATGAATGGGTTCTTGCTTCTATCGCGTCGACTCTGCCCGCTGACTTTCATTCAAATTTTCTGAAACATGAGCCACGACAATTGTCAGCCGTCGTCTGTCTCTCGCTCTCTGTGCAGTTTAAACTCTCAAACGACTATACGTCCCAACCCCTTAGTCACAGAAACAATATTTGCCCAACATGCGCTCACGCTCCCAGCAGAAGACACCTATTGATTTGGGTGACCCCCTAACCCTTCCCCCAGTGTTAGAGCGAACCATCTACCTCATGAAATGCTGACTGACTGCAAAGTACTGCAGGCGACTGACATGCGTGTACCCTGGCGACGAATCGTCACCAGTGCTCCTCAACTGGGGGCCATGAAATCCATAATATTCCTTCTCATCATCACAATTGCCATCGCAGCGCTCCTGCTAATGGTTCACTTCCCCTAACATATCCAAGCCATCTTTTGTTCCTGGTGATTATTTACGCCACATGTCCTGTTTCTACATTTCCAAGCCTGTATTTCTTTAATTTGCTCGTGCTTTACTTAGTTTCCAGGCAACTGCGCCTTTAGTTTTTCCTGTGTTTGGTCTGTGCTCTGTGTTTGTGCATGCGATGACAATTAGTAATACTTTTCTTTTAAGGTGACGAAGACAGCACCTTTAAATTGTGAACTTGTGGCATGTCAAATGCAGCAATTGTGAAAATTTGAATAAATTGCATGAAAGAAACTACTGTTTGTCACAGGGGGTGTAAAAAAAAAAAGTAATTCATTGGCAATTTGTTTAATATAAGTACAAGCTACATTTACTGAAAATGAAAATGGGTCACATGCATCCAGAGATAAAATCAGTTTCATGGATTTTAACAAAAATGCGTAAACCATGAAAAAAGGTGATAAGTTCATTTTCATAATAAAAATCTCTCAAATGCAAACCATTTCAAGCATTTACCCGTGATGAAATATGCCAGTGATGAAAACAATGCATCAGTGATATCATGTTGACGATTCTTTTTTCCAGCCTGGGAAGATAAAACAAAAGGAATGATTATTTTGCTCAGCATTCAGCAGTCATTCATCACATGACCACGTCATGTCAACAAATAAATGCAAAATAAATACAGCATACGAATATAAACATAGACGTAACTGTTTTGGGGGTTGAACCATTCTATAGTTCCAGAGCTATTAAGCAATGTTTATCTGACTATGTATTTGTGGTTTTAACGTATTTTTCAACATTAAATGACATTAAATGATTCATTGTTATCTATAATTTGACCGCTCAATTATAGTAAATTCATTTAATCAGCAATAATTCTGGGTGGTATTTCTACAGCAGGTTATCGCAGTTGATAAAGTAAGACAACAACAAAGGCCACAAAAATGCATTTCATCGTGGTATCAAGCTGTGCAGTGGTAAACTAGTCGATCTTGCAGTAAAAGTAGTAGTGGCAGTAGTACTGTACTATATAGTATGCTATATTTATTGTCTGTACATATTTCCTGGGTATATAGGTTTTTTTCTGGTTCTGTTCCTTTTGCACTGGAATTCAGCTCCTTAGCTGCATTGCACAACGCAATTGCTGTGGTGACAGCAAAATATTCCTGGTTCGTGATGGTAGTAGTAGTTATAGTAGTAGTAGTAGTAGTAGTACACAGTCACAATGTTTGTTGGTTGCAGGGATTTAGCACGATCTTCATGTCTTCGAAAATGCTTTTGCCGCGGCTGTGCGTTACTAGTCTGAGTAGAATTGTAGAAAAAAAATCGGATTAGTTCGACCAGCGTATGTTTGTGTACGTGCGTACGTGTGCGAGCGTGTTGCGCGATCCCACTAACTCCAGTCCGCGTTTTGTAACCAGCCGCACTGGCTCTGTGGCAGAGTTTGTTTACTGGAGGCAGGCAGGGAGAAGAAGGGGATCCTACAGGACCTGGACGCCACCAGCTACCTCCGCCGCGGCAAGAGAAAACGGAGAGAAAACTACTTATTTCGCGTCTTCTCTCGCCTTCTCGCTGAATTGGAGCGATGCTCGATTGTAATGCCCGACACATGGGCGGAACATGAGGACGGGCCGGATCACGCTTTGTTTTTGAATTTCCACGCATTATAAAGGAGGAGCGGAGCGCCGAGGCACGACGGAGCGTGTCAGACGTGGAGAGACACCAGAGGGGGGCTGTGAAATCTCTGCACTCACTCAGGAGCTGCAACTTTGGGGCGACGCGCATTATTTTACAAGATAAGTTAAGCTCGCTGTTGCAGTCGTTTGCCTCTCAGACGAGTTTGACAGGATTTTTTAAGGAAAGACGCTGCGCCACGCATGTCACCACCTTCGACTCGGGAGCGTCAATTCCATTGACTTGGAATTGATAGTCGCGGCTGGCGAGACTGTCATGCGAAAGGCTTTCGGACATTAACTTTTCCTCGTCATCGCGCGGTTGATTTTGAGGTTTCTGTGAATGAAAAGTGACTGAGGTTGCGCTCATCGTTGCCCAAACTTCCCCACTACTCCCCGTGGCCTGGACTGGACTGGTGGAGCCGAGCTGCTAGCTGCGAGCTAACTGACGTCTGCTAATGTAAAGCCCTGCTCGGGCAACAAATCTGCGCTCGTCCGCGCCGCAACAGAGGCAAATTAATATATACCAGTCTCTAGACCAATACGTCTGAAAAACGCAAGACGAGCACATCTTCCCGGGTGGTTTGCTTGTTTTCCGTGCCCCCCATGCGGCGGCTAGCAGCATTAGCTTGTGTTTGACTGAACACGTTGGACTCGTTCCTCCGCCCACCTTCCGGGATGCCTTGTGTTTATTTTTGTTTACTTGTTGGCCCATGCCACAAAACAAAACCAGTTTCCTGAGGGCATAACTGGTCTAGTGTGAAGTCTCCTTGCCAAGGGATTATTCAGTATCGGATAGAGACTCCTCCTGGGTCAGTGATGTGGCTCCGGACTTTGTATTTGGGTTTTGTTGTGACCACTGTCTGCTTTGTGATGAGCTGTCAACGAGCCAGTGGAGAGAGTAAGTAACCACACAATCATTACTTTCTGCACCAGCCTCATTAACACATCCACTCTAATTCATCTGAAATACTCGTTCCCTCTTCGGCTCCACCGCTAACAATGTTTAAATATCTCCCATGCTGACATCGTCGTCATTATTGGAAACGCTGAAGATGACACGTAGTCCAGATCTATGTTGTTCAGTGATGCTACAAAACCCTGAGGCAGCACTATAAATATGAAATAAGAACGAAAGAACATCATTTGCTTTTGAAGCACTTTGAACAGATTTGTGCTAATATTAATTATAGATGAACAGCATAGTGTCCTCGCAAAGTAATTGTTTTGGTTCAACTCTTACTACTGTCCCAACCAAAATAAACTAACATTTCAAGAACACTCTTGCTTGTATAGTAACAATTAGTAACAATTACAGCATTCTGTTGTGATGGGGATTTGTGAGTGACAAGCAGGCAGCCATGGTGGCGTTTAGACAGTTCCTCCATTGAAGGGACAAAGGTTAACACTTATCGGCCATTTGAGTCTACAGGAACGGTAAACAAATGTTTTGTCCAGAATAAGTAGTCTGAGCATTTAGAGAATTAAGAGGCTCTTATTGCAGATGCAAAGCCGTAGCTTGTGGCTGCGCTAATGCAAAAATGCATCATCAAGTGCTCTTGAGCAGTAATCGCTTTATATCCTCAAGCCGAGAAGTCTGAGTTATAAACATGAATGAACTCATCTAACATAGCACTCACGATGGTCTGAAAACTCCTCAATGACTCAATATATCCTTACTGGAATCTGTCGTATTAAACAAATATTGGCAGTGCACTTGGAAGGAAATGCAAAGCAAACCGGTAGAACTACTTGCGTGTTCAAATACGATAACAAACGCAGTATCTTGTGAATGGAACATGACAGTTTCACCTGTTTTCCTGTTTTCATCTTGCTGATTCAGAGATGAAGAATTGTAAAAACCATTTCCTTCTGAGTAGTTCAGAATGTGCGATATAAATATGTCTTTTCTCATCTTAAGGTTTGTTTTCACGCCATCTGTCATTACCGTCGTTGAAAGGGAGTGAGACTGTACAATAGAGCCTCGATCGTCCCTGAGGGAGTAGCAAAGTTTCTCAAAGTCAGATGAAATACAAACAGCTGTGGGTTCATGTGATTATTTAATCATTACATTATTTTAATGGAAATCTCTCATTCAGTTCATTGTGTGACTTCATATTTTCATGTGTTGTAATGGGTTAGATTTCTTTGATTGAAACTGTGAAATATTAAAGCATGCAGAATTTTTTAAACTCTTAAAACTTAATGGAATTCAGTAGCCAAAATGTGGGGCTGAAAACCTACATTTTGTGCAGTAGCGCTTTTAGTGGGTGGGTAGACCAGCTTTTTTTCCTGAGATGAACCTTTGTGTTTTCATAATCTTGACAAGGTGTCTTATTTGTTTTTCCACTCTCAAACCAGCTGCTGGGAAATATAGGAAGTCTTTTTGGAATATGTACCCTGTGAATAGCACCAAGTAGCTTTAAAATGCACTTTACAGCACGCGGCTGTGGTTTTCAGGGAAACCAAGACAAACAGAGAATAATTGGCTCTCTCACCTTCCATCAGATGTTGGAGGGGCAGAATTGAATGATGTAATCAAACTGGTTCAAGCGGGAATTTTGAGACATAAATCAAAAACAAGTTGTGTAATTGTGCCGGAGCTCCCCTCCCCCTGCTTGAACCACAGAGGGGAAGAGTGAGACCTGGGCCTCATACTGGCTGATTTCATAAGCATGAGCAGTGGTGAAGTCAGGAGGGCTTCTGCGCTACTTGTTGGTAACAGTCCAGCTTATTTGGTGCATCCTCTTAATAATGCCAGAAACAAGCATACTGTGGCTCCGGCCAGTGTACTGAGCCTGTGTAATTATAACCCTTTCTGTAATGCACATTTCTCAAGTCTCCAGTTAAGCTGGTGGCTGTTAAGCTGCTGCTTGCCTGGTTCAGCTGAGGTCTCAGGTGTGGAGGGTGTCAACAACCAACGTCCATTACTACTTAACTGTTGTCGAGTCAAAGTAATTGACGTCCCGATGTCTCCGGTGTCCGCGAGAGCCATCGGCCGCCCGTGGCGAGT
The DNA here is from genome assembly GCA_900312935.1 of Carapus acus. NCBI lineage: Eukaryota > Metazoa > Chordata > Actinopteri > Ophidiiformes > Carapidae > Carapus > Carapus acus. The sequence goes on along the minus strand of OMPJ01034086.1, from coordinate 29,385 downwards.
TCGACGTTTGATCCCGGACAATAGACGTCTGACGTCTTGACAGCAATCCGAGCGCCTGACGCCTTTGATTTACGCCTCCTCACCGAAGGGAGTTACTGCAGATCATGAAACTGTCACCATCTACCCTTTGCTAACGCCAAAACAATACACAGAAAATTACCCCAGCCACTCCCACTGACATGGATGTGTTTGACATGCTGTGAGGAATATTTTTTGGGGGTAATTGTCGCGTCAACAACCCGTAATCCTGACTGACAGGCCCACGTTGAAAAATGACATTCAGCCAGAAAATTCAGCCACTTGTCACGCCTGCACTTTGTCTCTCTGTCGCCTGACGAGGCATGGTTGTTTTTGAGGATATTTACCCTTGACACCCTGCCCCTGTTAAAAGGAAGTGTGTCCGTTATTGTGCTCGGAGGTAATAATTACCTCAATTCCAATGCAAGCTTCTGGACTAACAGCAACAAAGATTTCAGGCCTTGTGTATTCTTGGCAATTAAGTACACGTCTGATATGTAAAATTATCTTCTCGAGCAGCACATGGAAAAAATTATTTGCTGGATGAGGCAGCAAGTGTGTAAACGAATCCTGAAATCATTTTTGTTTGGAAAGCCGTCTCTCTTCTGGACACACAATGAACAATCTGAGAGGAAGTTGTGGTTTTGTAGGGCGTCTCTTTTACACTATTTCACTCTGTTCATGGTCGGGGCTTGAATTACTTGTGTTGATTCAGACACTGTATCTTACTCCCTTTACTCTTTTATTGGATTGTTTTTGATTTACGGCATGCTGCGTATTGGTTCTGAAAAGGCAGCTGCAGCATTTGAAGGCAAATCTGATAAGGTTTGCGCACCTGCCCGGGCTGACAAAACATTTGCAGCATGCCGATAATATTCAGAATTTCCTTTTAATGTCTTGTGGCAGCAAAATCCTCCTGGCCAGTGCTGCGCGACACTTGTGCAGAATGATTGTTGACAAAAGTCTCAACTTAATTAAACATAAGTGCTCCTCAGAGCGGTTCAAAGTGTTTTCCTGAAAAGTATCTCAAGGTGACACATTTCTGCTCATTTTATGGTTGCTGTCAAAACACCAGTGTGTTTTGTTTTCATTAGTCATCAATTGACAAATTGCAATGAGAAGAATCAAGTTTTTTGTTGTTAGTTTTTTTTTTTTTTTTTGAATAAACGGAGAGCACCTTTAAACTGATGGATCACTAATTGAATAGGTTTTACAGCCCTTCTTAAAATGGATTACATCACATGTTATTTAGGAAATGGTGCGTGTGTATCTCAGTGACCTCGGCATTTTGTGGATCTGCGGCTAGGTGTAGGCTACGTTGGAAAACAACAGAGCCAGTGAAACCTTGAAAAGGGAAGTGTTGCAAGCCCTGAGTGTTTGTGTTCTTGCGTGCGTAGCTCTCTGGGGCCCAGCGATAATACACGCTGTCAGTGTAGCCAACCTGTCAGGCGCCTCATCCACCTGCTTTACAAGATCCTCAGTGCAGGTGACTGTCGATGTTTGTAGTTTTAAGCTGGGGGATTGCGGGTTTATACACCTGTCCCTGTGAATGCACCAAGCCCAGTTTATCCGGAATGTTCTTTTCAGATTCGCTGAGAGTTGTGTCTGGTCTCTTCTCTATCGCTCTCAATATGACGTTTATTACGTTCGGTTAGAGTTGTTCCTCATGCGATTTGTCAGGGCAGAGGACTTGGTATTACTGTGCAATTTCAAAAGCCGATCTAGAAATATGTGCTATTTGGCTCAACAAAGACTGACTGGACTTGACAACTACTATTCTTGAGACACATTTGAATTGGTATGAAATGTTTGACTATGTCATCGTAGGAATATGTTTAAACCAATGAATTGAGATGTTGGCTCCTGCTTGCAACTCCTTACTATCGAACCCTCTGTTACCCAGTCCAAATACACTCTTATCACCTGAGGCAATGCACCCATTGACGGTTTGTTTTCAGCTGGTTTTGTTCTCATTGAGCGACGTGAATACCAATCAACCCTCGCTAACTATCGATCAAATCGGCCCGAAGCCCAAAACACACTTGAGATCAGCTGTGATCTGACTGAAGTCTGAGGACTTGAATCCTTGTAGTGCTTCGCGTATTTGTAACACGCATCAACAAGCATCCCATGTGTAAATGCAGCGGAGCAGTCGGCGAGCACTCCTGTTTTTCCAGCCATGTTCCGTGTGTCCCTGTACATGGTGTTTTGGAGTAATCACCATACCGTCTCCGCGTAATTGGCCTTAAGACTGCATTTCCGTCAGGCGGTGAGGGGGTCTGCCGTTTGATGGTGGTGCTCATCAGAAATCTGTTTTCTGGCTAAGAATTCTAATTGACGGATCGAGGCAACCGCAGCTCTATTTTCTCCCCCGGCCTCACTCAAAGCAGGTGATGTACTGAAAGCTAATGAAGAACAGGAGCCAGTCTGGTCACCATGGCAACCTTTTGTGATGTCTCTCAATTTTGTCTATTTGGGCTCAAACTGCAAAGCAGCATTTAAATTCAAGACGGCACCTTCTTTGTTTTGCAAAAGGCGCTGATGCTCCACTCCGTAGGCAGCGCAAACAGATTTTGCGACGCATCAAGTTTCTACTTGAGCCAAAACATCGTCACTAACCTAATGTTTCACACATGGAGCCGTCGCCCCGGCCAGTTCCTTTCTCTCCTGCTGCTTTAGAATTCCTCACTTACACACCAGGGCTGCCATGTTCCAGTTTCCAATGTGAGCCATTATCGGTACGGACAGAGTGTATTAGATTCTCTATTGGGAATGTCGTGCTAAAAATACTGGCCTGGCTGAAAGTGTACACTGATAGGAGCCCGGACTCGCCGCCCTGTGATGTTTTGCCTTCTCCCCAGGGTCACTCAGTACTTTGCTGGCTGTCTCCGCTCTGCCTGCAGGACCCCCGGCCCCCAGCGTACTTCTGATACCTTTGTTCATTAAATTGTTATGTGTGTATGTATAAGGAAGAAAGCAAGCCTAATTGTAGTGGTAAATGCCCTGCCTGGGGTGAGACTGCGTAATGGGATCTAACATGGAGAATATCTCAGGCTTGCTGCAGACTGTGTGAGCACTCCCCTTTGGTTTGATGGCAAATGTTTAATTTTGAGGTTGATGTGTTGAAGTTATGGGTTTGTGGCCATTCCTGCTTACAATTTGGCAACTCTCCCGAGACCATAAAGATAGCAGGGGCGGCAGATCCAGATGTAGTCTAAAAAGAGAAATGTGCTCTTTAACGAGCCAAGTTCCTTTTTAAAAGCCTGAACTTGCCATCCATGTTAGGAAGTGTAGCCAGTGTTTCAAACAGCGCTAGAAGTTGTCAGCCGAAGCCTCGATTATGGCTGCAGTTTGATCGTGGTGGTTGCGGCGGTATAGTGAAACACTTGTTGTTTGGACACTGTGATTACACACTTCGTGCGCCGGTGTGTCTTGTACTGTTATGCAACAGAAGGTGGAAAACGAGCCGATGCCATAAAGAGGTGCACGCCTAGTTGTTATACCTCATGCCCGCATGCTTGACCAGTTGGCCTGATGCACACGGCTTGGTGGTGGCTTGGTCAGTAAACAAATACAGCCCCTCGCGCCAGGCAGCACACTTCCTTCCAACTGCACTCATGACTCGTGAACTATAAAACGGGCTTGGAATGTCCCATGTTGGACCTGTAAAAGAAAACATTTTTATGGCCATCATTACTTGTGTTATGTCACACAAAGCCTCTGCTCGAGAGGGAAACCTCATTACCGTTTTCTTCACACCGTAACCCATCAACTTAATGTTGAGCACATTCGAATGAGAGCAGCCCACTTGAGTCTCACGGTGTGCATCACATCGTCTGCAATTGGTGTTAACATTCTTCTGTTGGGCTGCAATACAGTGTGATTTACTATTTTGGTGAGACGAAATATCGGACCAAAAAAAATTGGATCAGGTGTCGGGGTCATGGCTGAAGAAACCATAGATCTAATACAAGTGCAAATCATGACCATTGGTGATTTAATTCCCCGAGCACAGGCATATTTGTAAGGCATTAGCTAATGTTTTTATGGTCCTAAGTTATGGCAGCAACGACACAAATCAAGTAAGCGTAACCAGGGATGAGCATAGCCTTTCTGATGACAACACTCCATATTTGAGGGTGGCTCACAGCCAGATATGTGGCTGCTAAACAAAATGTCAGCAAAGGGGTCTGGTTTTCATCAAAGCCATAGACATAGCCACATATTTCACTGTAAAATATTCCCTCTAATTACAGGGAGGCCTATATCTTTTCTCTCTAAGAACGACGTCGAGCTTCCTTAACCCAGTGTTTACCGTACGCTACCGAGCAGACGTGCTTCAAGACAAATTTGAGTTAGTAACTGAACATTTCTGACATCTCGGTGACATGCTGTATATCATCACTGATTTGTTAAGTGGAAGGCATTGTGACATTTCCTACTCTTCATGCAGTCGTATGTCAGGTTGCACACAATGTCACAGAGTCTGTTCCATGAAACGTCACCCTATAGTGTTTATCTCTTTAGTGTCTGTTTTAATTAAAACTGTAACAGGTTTTGAATCACTCAGAGCTGACGTTCTGTTTTTAATTAGTTTGTTCAAGTAAATTGAGAACAGCTCAACATAATTGGATGAGATAATCTTGGTCTGCCATAAAGTGAGAGCCCACTTAACATCAGACAGTTTCACTCGTTTAACAGTGAACAAGCAAAACACAACTTATTGTCTTCATCACACTGTAATGAAATATCTCATTATATTGTCCAGTTTTGATCTTTTTTTGAAAATTATGTACCCATGTGGCTCAATTAATCTTGTTAACTGTGTGTTTCTTTCCAGTTTGTCCAAGCAAGGACATCCGGAACAATGTGACCAACCTGCAGACTTTAGAAAACTGTACTGTGATTGAAGGCCACCTGAAGATCTTACTGATGTTCAAGACTAAGCCTGAAGACTTCAGAGGCCTCAGTTTCCCCAAGCTGACAGTGGTCACAGACTACCTGTTGCTGTTCAGGGTTTATGGCTTGGAGACCCTCAGTGACCTGTTCCCCAACCTGACCGTCATCAGAGGCAACAACCTGTTCTTCAACTACGCCCTGGTGGTGTTTGAGATGCTCCAGCTGCGAGAGATTGGCCTCCACAGCCTGATGAACATCACCAGGGGAGCCGTGAGGATCGAGAAGAATCCCGACCTCTGCTACCTCGCCACCCTGGACTGGTCCAAAATCCTCGACACCGTCGAGGACAACTACATCACAGCAAACAAGAACGACAGAGAGTGCGGGGACGTGTGCCCAGGGGCGGCTTTGGGAAAGACCACCTGCCAGACGACGATGATCAACGGACACTTCAGCGAGCGCTGCTGGACTCAGAAGTACTGTCAAAGAAGTAAGTCCCTTTCTTTCTTCCCGCTCCAGCCCTATAAGTTGATAGCTGTTGTTTACTTCAATAGTAAAGACAAAACGAGGTCGTGTTCGCCAACAAGTGAGAACAAAAGTCCCACAAGGTGCAGTTGTTTTGATTGTAGCATGAAGAGAGCTTGTACACCTTCCGTGCTGCTTTGGTCATATTTTGCACTCCGATGAACCCTCACGCAGCAACATGAAAACTTCCTGTTGCGTAATAACATGATGTTTGTGCGAGATGTTTCCTGCCTCTTGCAGTACGGCTAAATGGGGACAAAAGAAAAAGACTTATGATTAGATTACACAGATGTAATTTCCATCTTGGGAACCTATCGCACCATTTTTGGAATGTTCCTGATGACCAATGAGAGCCCTCTGTCTGGCCCTTGCCATCAGCTTATTTCGATCAACAACTCTACACCTCTTTTGTTACAAGTCTAACCAGTCTGATGTTGACAGATTCCTCAGTTGGACGGAGTACAGGCGAGCAGGGATCACCCTCTCAAACAGAAAAAGCCTTTCTCATTCTTCAATACTTCCTATGCTGAACGGCCAGAGAAACATCGCGCCAGGCTAAGAGCTCTGTCGACGCTGCCCTTACTACACACCATGACGCCTTAACTTCCCTCTGCGAGGGTTGCGTTTAGGACCCCTCCCTCTCTTAAAAAAAAAAAAAAAAAAAAAAAAGATGGTTGCAGATTTTATGCTGCACTTCTCGCTGTGCTCCAAGCACAACGTAGGGAAATCGGCAGCGCAGTCCCTTCTGGTTTTTGCCGTGTGACAGGCCCACTCATTTCACACTGCCAAAGAGTTCAAGTTCAAGTGCTCGAAAGAATTTTGCGCATGGGTGCCGTCTGAGCAACTTGGCTCACACCATTACGCAACACTGCGTACACATCATTTAACTGCTCTTTTGAACCAGTTCCTCCACACATGTCTGCGTTCTCAAGCTGCCATTGATGTCGCTGAGGTGCTGCTGTTGTGGCTACACTCGGTTTCTATAGAAGTGAGTTCAGCTATGCTGCGCGGTTGCCACTGAAGAGCGCCTTTGCACAGCTGCACTCTCCACAAGTGAGTCTGCGCTTGTGAACACTGCTCATACTTATCGCCGATCTTTGAGGCGATTCGGAGAGTGGTCCCAAGGAGCCCTATTGTTAACTTGTGGCAATGTCGTACATTTTGTGGACGAGGCCCATTTTAAAAGCCCCCGCAGCAGAGATCAGCCCAAGATGAGGTAACGTGTGCCATTTTATGCTGAATTACCGAAACAAGAAGCCGACTGGCAAGCGCTGATCTCCAATCATTGGTCTGTAGTCGGCACGAGCAGGGCCTGTGGTCCTGCGGTCTGGGGCTTGTGGTTTTTTTGCCGAGTTTCACTAAAGCATGAAAAGACCCGTTAAGTCCCAGCTAGAACCACAGGACGGCCTGTGAGCCAGTCACTGACCTATTGAAATGTACTTATTTTGTGCCGTGTTACAGACCTGCTATAGGTTCTAAGTAAACAAATTTTTCCAAATGGGACACATTCTTTTCCTCCGTTGGGACGGCTGCCATCGTGACAAAGAAGACTTTGGGCAGAAGATAAACTTAGAAATGCTGTACAACTGTGGTACAGTACCTTGTATCGGATCAAGTTTCCACACTAGTAGTATCTGATACTCCGATGATACCAATGCATTGTAAATGTCACATGAATCACGCCTTGTGATAATTTTCTATATTTAGAAGTTGTTCCCCTGAAGAATAGGCTGCAGCTGAGTGACTTCAGTGTCGGAGGTCTCTCTGGGTCAGTCTGAATTCTGTCGTCCCCTGCACCAACAGAAAACAAACCCAGAAGCTTGGTGACGCTCCAAAGTTTGGACTCGCAACCCATTTCCTTTGCCGACTTCTATAACGGGGGTAATTCGAGCTTCTCTCGGACCAGCCGCTGCCAATTTCCTCCGTTCAGACTAAATTGGGTACATACGTTTGGCAAAGTGGCAAAAAAAAAGGTTGCAGGAGAAGCTCATTACCAAAAATGATTAGATTTCGTGGTACTCGCACATACACTCACACGCTCAAATCCTGCTTTTTGGCGAGCGAGAGAGCGCAGAGTCAGTTATCCTAATCTCGCCATGGCAAGATGTCCTTTAAAGGTGTTTTGTCTGTCGCTTCGTCGCATTCACTATCATCATCGATTGTCCCAATACTTTGTGTCGCTAGAGAATAATTTGAACTCTGCCTCATCTGAACTGTCACGTCCCTTGAAAAGCAGAAATGACTTTGCGAACTGCCATGAAGAACAAATTATGCTTTTGGCTCAATTAAAGCCTTGTGGTCTGACAGATATCTGTGCTCTCGCGCTGGCTTCGGTATTGACTCGTACGTGCAGCTTGTGCAGCAGTGTGGTTGTCAGCTTAGCCCAGCGAAGGGCCAGCAGCTGAACATATTGGCCCTGACTCAAGATGAAGTCAGGGGCTTCCCCTTACGATTTTTCCACAGTCGAGCCGCGCCGACGCACATGCCACAAAAATGTCGGTTTGATCAAACACACTTCTAAAAATCTTGCAGTGTTTGGAAGTTTTAATGGCTGAGAAAGCCAGTGAAAGCAATTGATTCAAGCCTGATATCTGGTTGTGATAATGTCCCGTGTATTTTCTTGGCTTTGCTCAAAAAGAATTCGGCGATAACGTCACGGCTCGATAAGGTGCAGTGCCACTTGTGCTTCAGCGGGTACTAGCTTGTTTTTCATTGTGATCAAATCAGCGGTGTTTGTTCTCTCGGTAAAGCTCGATAGTCTCCATCGCAGGTCTGCTGCCAAGCCCAGAGGGATCTAAATTATATTGGATTTCCCAGTTGGCAATTATTTTACACACGCATTTTACTTCATGAAATGATCACAATTTTCTGCCCTTTGCAGGAAATAAGACGCAGAAGCAATCTGGGGGTGGCTCATCCTCTCCAGCCATTGCTGCGAAATTTGTATTTATAATGTCACATTTTTGTTAAACAGCTGTAAAGAGGGGGTGGCACCCTTGACTTTTGATTGATTACCATTGTGCAATTGTGTGTTCTCCCCATCAGAGTGTGGCCATCAATCAGTGGCGAGTCAGGTCAGGTGAGGACCCAGTGCAGGATCTCTCTTGATATGGAGCGTCCAAATTTACCTCTGGCTGACATCACATATATCTTCCCACCAATTGCAGGCTAGAGTTGGAGATTGGTCAGGGACAGCGTATGTGTGTGTGTGTGTGTGTTTGTGCGCGTGTGTGCTACTGCAGTGGCAAGCTGAAATGGGGGGTTGGGGGGCGGGGGTTGTAAATCAGGATGGGTCGTGCTTTTCCCAGTGCGCGCACATTCAGACAGAGTGGACGTCTATTGTTTGTTCACGCTGCTAGGACACGGCACAATCGCGGGCGCGAGCACATCGGTCATTCGCAGAGCACATCGTGGAAGGAAACGCAGTGTTGCCGGTCTAGAGCTGTCTTGGCGTGCTCAGGAGGGGAGGCTAAGGGGGCCCAAACTCAGCATTGACCCGCGAGTAACAGTCAATGACGCCCGGGGCCGCTTTTTCACGCCAAACAATAGTAGTTGTACGAGTTCTTCGAACGTTTTCCCCAATTGTTTCCGGTAATTGTTGGTCCACTTCCGGCCTCTGGTTATGAATGGACGCGGGGGTCGGCTGGAGTACGGCAGACGCTTTTTACGAGGCCAAAATACTGACAGGTGACCCATGGAGGTCACTGATGCAGGAAAGAGGACAAACATAGCCACTAGTAAAAGCTGTCTGTGGAGAATGGGAGGAAGTGCTTACTAAATGATTGTGTTTGTGGATGGAAGTGACCCCCAGTTGTTGTGAAATCCTGAGAAATGACTTGAGCGTTGGTTGCGTGCACGCTTTTATTTTCCAAACTTTCAAAACGCAGCACGTGCAGGCTCCATGCTTCTGGCATTTTTACCCACCAGGTGTGTGAGAGGACAGCGCGCTGCCATATCTCACTGACAAGTTGAGTGCTGCCGTGAGCTAGTTTCGACAGCGCAGTGCAGCTTCTGCATTTATGACACATAGCGTTACCTCCTAAAACACGACCTGTGTTTGAAAGCCAAGCGATCCCGAGCCTCCTGCCATCACATGAATCATTCCTTCTGTTTCTATTTCCGTCACAGCAACACTTCCAATTTCTACCCCCCCCCCCA
>OMPJ01034086.1:0-14735 GCA_900312935.1 Carapus acus | reverse complement strand
CCCCGCTGCCACCCCCGCCCCGCCATCCCAGCGAAACCTCTGCTAATGAGATAAAGATCCAGGCATTCCTGCTGCATTATTCCCCGGCCTTCATGTGATTCCCGCCGCACTTTGCACGTAGCGCATGACAGGAGATCAGACAGGCCCTGTACACTGAGCCAGAGGAACCCAGAGGGACAAGAGGTCGAGGGCGGGTGGGCCGGAAAGGGACAACTAAAGCAAAACATGGAGACTGTCTGCTACCAATCAACAAGCTTTCGTCTAAATGTTGACCCAGCAACTTGTCCCCACCAAATCCCCATTGATTCCTAGTTCAGTGATTTTTGTGTTTGTCCGGATGCGAGATAAGTAGCCGAGGTGCTGACGAGACGACATTCAAGCAGAGCATCACTAATTGTCCCAGGCCCCCTCAGAAAAAGAGCCGGCTTCTGGTGGTGCAAGCTGCACAGCGTGTCACAGTAATAATGATGATAGTAGAAAAAGGTGGTCTTGACAGATTAGCATATTTTAAGCAAAGACTGACAAACTCGCACCAAAAACAGCCTTTCTGGCCGTCCTATCGGCTCTGGGAGATCAAAGTTGGCTTGGGGTGGCCTCACGCTGAAAGGTCTTCAGTCGCCATTCCAAAATACCTTTTGACAAGCACGCATTGCACACACACAAAAACCCAAGGCCCTTAGCCTTCAGAAGCTTCTGAAACGAAGAAAACATCGAGTTTCATTGTTTCATCTCGGGAATGTGTTGCACATCCTTTGCCGTGTTCTCGGCAGGTGTACGGTAAATCTATCGAGCAGTTTCAGTCGCTGACTTGGGCCATGGCAGGTCTGGAGATCAGATCAATTCCAATTCTCTTTATAGATTCTTGTTTTCATCGAGTCCCTCCCTGAATGATCACTTTTTAAAATAGATTTATGTAACAGTATACGCAGGACACAAGTGAAGAATTATCCAAACAAAGCAATCCAAGGAACATGTTGCGTTTGCCTTGTGCAGGATCAAGCTATTCTTGTTTCTGTCAAATTGAATCAGACATATGGGTATCAGTTCATTTGAGCAGTTGGAGTTTCTCACCTGCATTGACTTAAATTTATGAAGTTACGCTTGCTTTGGTCACTCAAATAAATAAAGATTCCTAATTCTGCTTGTCGGTATCTATTGTAAATCACACAGATCTCTGTCAACCAATGCGGAACCGCCGACAGACATCAGACCTTAAAATGAGGGGTTGCGATGTGTAGCTGGGAAGGAGAGTGTTGTCTGCTGTTATTTTTGCAGAGAGGAAGTTAAATGTTTGAATTAGGGAACTAAATCATTGACCAACAGACTAGCTGTATTTCTTGAAGTTTCCATGTGAGAAATGTCTAATTAAAATGAACATTTCTTGTGCTGTAATCTATGTTTCCCATGTAAACGCAGAGTATTTAGTGCCGGGAAATATTCCTGCTCTTCCATGAGCTCTTGTTGGAAGTTGGTAGAAACATCTAATGAGGCGTGGACATGATGAGGCATGACCCCGATTACCTGAGGCGTTGAGATGTTTGACAATTTGCGCGGTTGTTTCCACAGTCAAATTGAACTCGTCGCCGCTTTAAATCGTCGGGAACATGTGCCCCCTTGTTTTCTGCCGCCTGGTGCAACAACAAGCCGCTTAATCGCCACACACGAACCGCTCACGTTCGAGATTACTGTGAAAACCTGACCCTGGGAAGGCGCTGCGCGGCTCGGCGCGGTGCAGCCCTCCACCTCCATGCGGCTCTCGTCTCGGCTCTTTTCTCCCGCATTCCTCCGCATCCCGGCCACCGCCGCTTCTGTCGGCCCGAGGCTCGGTGGTGGGTGAGCGGGGCGCACAGGGTTAAAGCGTGCGCCTATCTCGCTCTCAGAAGGGAGAAGCCGTTTGAATGGCTAGCTGCCGCAGCTAGCCAACACATTGGCTAAAGTTGAGGGTGGATCTGCGGCGTGCGCTGTGCTGCGGCATGGATCCGCGCATGAGGATCGGGAGTCAGCCGAGGGCGCACAGCGAAGCTTTTGTGTGCGAGGCCGGGTTTGCGCGTGCGCGTGTGTCCAGGCGTGTTGCTTTGAGGTAATAGGAGGGGAGCTTTGGAAATAAGAGAGCAGAGATGGAGGAAAGTACAGTGCTGCACACCTTATCTAATGCTTCCCGTCACTCCTCACATCCTCTGTGGTAGCTGTTGGTGTGTCGAGCGTGAATCCCCGCCGTGAGTGGTTATTCTGTAACGGTCATGCAGGTGAAAGTTGGTTATATCATTTGTTTTCCTAGAATCGGCCCCCTTGCTCTTCCCCCTTCCATCAGCCATTCTCATATTCTCTGGCTGCCACACGCACACACACGCTCACATGCACACGTGTTCTCTCTTGCTCACGCGCCCCCTTAATGTCAGGCATTTCAAGAGCTTACCTCACTAAATGCAAGAGGCCCCGGGTCCACTTTTTTTTTTTTCTTTCCTGAAGTGACCGCGTGCAAGTTGAAGTGAACAAAGGAAATGTGCACATGCACTGTAGGATTTAAGTCGTGCTCAAAGGGGGGCCGTTCACAACACACACTCATATGAAGGATAACAGGTGCTCACATTCAAATCCACCCATTTTCTCTTTGAAATCGCGACAGCTGCCTCTGCCTGTGTTTGTATAAACCTCTATTGTGGATGTATTTCATTCTGTTTATTCAGATCACGCCCGTTACTGCGGACGTGTCTTGCTCCTCAGCTGCGATTGGTCAGCTTTGGTTGCTTTGACGTGTTTGTTACCAGTTACGTTTGATAGGAAGGACACACGGGTAGCAGTCAGCTAATCATCTGCTCTTCAGTGGCAACAGGCGTGTTTATTTTGCAGCCTCGGCTGCCAGAACGGTCTGTTTCCACTGAGATTCTCAATTTGTATCACACAGCAAAAATGTGGGGAAATGTCTTCGATAAAGCAGAATCTTGTGCTGATGCCGTTGTTCTTCTGAGATTGTAACTCTCCACTGGAGTTCAGGAGTCAGACAAAATCAGCTCGATCCCTGTTCAGTTACAACAGTATGCTTAGAAGAATCCATATAGAGAAGTTATGGCATGTTTCTGTTGTGTTGTAATGTTTGACATCGTAGACCATTTCAGTTTTTGCACTGAAAAGTGAAACGTTATACACAAGAGGAGGGGAGTGCAAACATCAAATTGGAAATCAAATGAAAGAGGTAACAGAAGCACAGCAAACACACAGAGGCTCCACTGTTTACTTTTCACTTGCCTTGACAAACTCCCCTGCATAATTAGCAGTTCATTAGCATCCTTGTCTTTTCACTTTCCTGTTGCCCAAGTTGCCAGTGAGTCGTTCTAACAGCGCACAGACTTGTTTTTTCATCGGAGAGAAAATTGCTTTTAGTTGAAAAATCAATCAGATCTGCAACTGTCAAGCTGCTTGCTGTAAGGCAGTTTGTGCCTCGGCAGACCCCCCAGAACACCTTGGTGGAAACCCATAAATCCAGCTTTATGGTCTGACCTATAACCTGCTGCTAACCTCAGTGTCTCATTATCCCCCCTGCTGTTCAGCAGTCTTAATCCGGCTCTCGAGCGCGAGAAGCTGATCTGAGTGGACAGGCCCGCTGTATTTATTCCTGCATTCGTAGCGCCATCCAGAAAAACACCCTGGCAAACCTCAATATTGGCACAAAAGCAGCGGCTTGTCTTTGGGGCTGTGCAGTACACGGATTTGTTGCCATAATGGAACGGCCTGGCACCCGCTGCGGTGCCAGACCCGGGCGTCTTCGCTGGCGCTGAATGCCACATTTCTTCCTCTTTAACACCTCACAAGTGCTCTGGGCTTCTGATCTTGTTGCGCGGATCTGTCGTTTGCGTTTGTTAGATGTGTTGTTGGACGTGAGCAGATGGATGTGCGTGTCAGTGGACACTGGCTTCGAGTCCTGCTGAGGCCGACGTTTGACCCTCTGAGAAATACGCGCGGTTGAAGATGTAATCGATTTCCCGCCTTGTCACTTGGGGAACTGAGACAATATGAGAACAAATGTGATAAGGTGCCGTTTCCTGTCTTCCTCTTCCTGTCAGTCAGGCCTACGCTGCGAGGACCTTTACATTTAACAGCAGTTGTGGAGATTAATTTGGCCATTACCCTTTTATCTCTTCCTCCTCTCACATTTCCTTTTGCATATTTATTCCCCAGAGCAAGTCCTAACCTCTCCGTCTCTCTCTCTCCCTCTCCCTCTCTCTCTTCCCTCTCTCCTACCTACCAGTCTGCCCGGTCCACTGCAAACACCGGGCCTGCACGAGGGATGACCAGTGCTGCCACGACCAGTGCTTGGGCGGCTGTCAGAGGCCGAACTCGTCGGCCCACTGCGTGGCCTGTCGTGGCCTCCAGCACCAGAGCGCCTGCGTGGACCGCTGTCCCAGCAAGTACTACGTCTTCAAAGGCTGGCGCTGTGTCCCCTTCTCCTTCTGCCAGGATCTGCACAATAGGTGCAGGCGAGACAAGGAGCAGAACAGGAACCCTGACTGCCACGAGTACGTCATCCACAACGGCGCTTGCATCCCCGAGTGTCCCTCCGGCTACACCACCATCAACTCCACCTCGTAAGTGGCCCCTCGAGCCTGTCTGACGCAGGGAGGTGTGATCGGTCAAGCGCTCCTGTGATTAGTGGACTTGGCTAATAATTCTTCCGGCAGACACACAAGCACTCACTTCCGCAGCTCATTAGGAGTTTGTCAGGGATTCATCAGATGCTGCCGTCATAATTTTACCAGTGGTCTTGACCTGCACAAACACAGACATAGAGCCTGGTGAACACAATTAGCAATGGATCACTGCATGGATGGGATCAAAACTGAATACAAAATCTCGCCAAGTGAGCAAATTTATGTGTGCCTGTTCAAGACAAAGCTAGAGAAAACAGTAACTCTGGTACACTCCTTTTTCAGCCTTGTAGGCTCGGAATAATGGTGCAGGAAACAGAGTCTCTACAGGCCTCTGTATATTGGACGCACACATGCAGACATCTTGTGCGTCTGTGTGTGTGTATGTGTGTATGTGTGTGTGCAGACGGCTGGGTCATTGCAGTGCAGCACAGCAGGACGGCTGGCACATCTGTGCTTCTGCTTTTGACTTGGTTTTCCGCTGCCAGATTTTTTTCTGCTCGCTGCACAGGGGTTAAGGCTTGTTTATTCTCCACTACAGTCGACAGTCTAGCTCACAATTTGGACTTTCAGATACGTCTCTCTCTTTCTTTCTTTCGGTGCGGCCATCAGTTGCATGAGCATCAGCCATAGGGCGCCACCGTGTTTATTTCTCCGTTGTGCCGGCCCGCCCATGACCCTCATCAATGTCCTCATAGGCTTATTGATTGTGACAGAGCAGCTGATTAGTGCAGTGCGGGGCGGCTAGATCAGACCCTCCAGACGCCCTAATCATCGATTTGGGCAGAGAGTACAGCGCCGTCCTAGGCCTCAATACCGTCAGCTTGAAGAGCAAGCAGAGAAGATGCAGGGAGTGGAAGGAATAAGGAGCGGACCCCTCAAAACCTTAAGAGTCGGATCCGATAGGTGCGCACATGCACAAGAGTCACTGTTTGTCTTTCTAAGCAAGTGGATTCCTTTTGATCAATACCCAAGCCCGCATTGTTGCAATTACATGCACACACCGTACACACTGACCCAAAGTGTGCCCTTAAAACTTTGTTCCCTGAACGGTTGTTTAGACTGAGAGGGAGCCGCGAATCGGCAACAACTGACCCAGCCCAGGTCATTTGAGGACCGAATCAGTCTGGGATTGTTATATACGCAGTTTTTTTTTAATTGTATGCAGCAGCAGGTTTGCTCAGGGTGTCACTCAATCTGTCAGGAGGAGCTACACGCCTCTAATCGTCCGATAATTGTTGTATAAACAAGTCAAAGGGTGAGGTTCCCAGCGTGTGGATTTTACTGCTTATTGCTCCTGTATCCCCTGTGTGCTCTGATGTACTCCTATCTCCTTCCCGCTCTGTCTCCCTTTTCCGCTCCTCTCTCTTGGACTGTCTCTTGTCTTTGGCACGGCTCTCCACCTTTGGCTTAGAGCTAAGCTGTTGAAATAAAAGCTCTTTGAGGATAAGCAACGGCCTCCACGGCAATATGAGCGTCTGAGCCGAAAGTGCAGATGTGGCACAGGAAAAAAAAAAAAAGGTCAAGCTGGACGAAGAATGTAGCGACCGGGCCAAGCAGAAGCTCTGTGGCAGACAAACTCAAAAGTGTAAAATATCGGTAAAACAGTTAGTATGTTTTACTTTCTTTTTTTTGGCATCTGCCGGCCTGTTCTCGCCCAATTGCTTTGGCCTCTTTCGCAGCAGTTGCCAGCGTTACTTAATCTTCCACTGAAAAAGGAAAGATTTGACACATAGTCCTTCTGGTTGCCCCCAATTCCTCCCCACCCCTCTTCAGTAACAAACCCATCATTAACAAATCATCACGTTTATCCTGGCAAAACGAATGCTCAAAAATGTGTCTGTGCGCAGCTTCGCGGGCGCAGCTGAAACTCTGACGTGTGAGGGCAGGAAGAAGCTGTGTACTCAGGATTTGCCCTTATCAAAGGTCGCACTTACAGCCTTACAGGGAATGTACAGAAGGCTTTTCAGGAAACGGTTTAATACGCCGAGCACACAAAGCCATGTTGATGTTTGTTTGTTAGCGAACGTCTGTTACGAAGGCGTTTTATGTAAGCCATGTTAGCGGCCGTGGTCGTCTGGGGTCAGTTAATTATCGGGAAAAGTTCAGCCTGACATTCATGAGGCCTAAATTTGCGGTTGTGTCACATGCGCTCACAGACACACAAGGAGTTGTTGTTTTTCACTCAGATGTTGCCTTTCTTTGGAGCCGCTCCAATATGTGCGTGTCCTTTTTGTCCTTGTCTCTGAAGGCTCAACTGCACTCCCTGTGCAGGGCTCTGCCCCAAAGTGTGCATGGGTCTGAAAACGGTGGATTCCGTAACGGCTGCCCAGGCTTTGAGAGGCTGCACCGTGCTCAACGGTAGTCTGGTCATCAACCTGCGTGGAGGAAGTGAGTAACCATGTTTTCTTCTCCAAAATGTCACAAAAACAAGCACTTACTGTAATATGTTTCTGTGGAGCCAGCACTATCATTCAAGAGCGAGCAGCTGCAGAAGAGCTTTTGTATCTGTGTTTGAAATCCTAAGCATACGGTAACATGAGAAGTCACTTAAAGGGTTTCTCTTTGGCTTTTTGTAGACAACATAGCAGCTGAGCTGGAAGCCAGCTTGGGCCAGTTGGAGGAGATCACCGGTTACCTGACAGTGAGACGCTCCTATGCCCTCGTCTCCCTCTCATTCCTGCGCAAGCTCCGCCTCATCCGCGGCGAGGTCCAGGAAATCGGGTTAGTCGCCGACTTCTGAGCCCGTCAAGTCCTCGGCCTGTCAAAAGCCTCCTCCTATAATTACAAGTTAAAAGCGGAAGGACTGACCTTTTGGAAATGTATGTCCTCGGTGTCTGTTTTTAGTCATTTTCTCCCTAATCATATGTGAGGCTTTGTTTGGTGCATTTTGAAGACGCTGCGTAGCTTTACTCGCGCAAAGGCAAGCGTGTGATTTAAAATGGAGGCACTGAAATATTGATGCCCTGAGAGAGCTTTTGAGGAACATGGAACTACGTGTCATGTCAAAACACATCATGTCACGGTGAATATGTCAGTTATGAAACCCCGAAATATCTCTACCCTAAAAATACGTCCATCCAATCTTCGTATGCTCTTCAGGAACTACTCCTTTTACGCGCTAGACAACCAGAACCTGCGGCAACTGTGGGACTGGTCCAAGCACAAGCTCACCATCCTACAGGGGCGCATGTTTTTCCACTATAACTCCAAGCTGTGCATGGCCGAGATCCGCAAGATGGAGGAGATCACCGGAACCAAGGATCGGCAGGTCAAAAACGACATCGCCTCCAAGACCAACGGAGACCAGGCATCATGTAAGGCCCCACCGGCTTCGTACCAGGGGTTTCCATGGCGGCAAAAAACAAAAAACAAAACAAAGCAAACAGGCCAGCATCATCGTAGCTATTGTTATGGCGGTCATTTCCTCCTCTCGTCTGTTTGCAGATGTCCTCTGGCAGACCTATTACTGATACAGCTCCGAACAAGCCAGAGAGAAAAGCACACACATGTTTACTGTGATGACTCAATGATATTGGCACTTCTCTGTCATCTGAAACTTTGTACGCACATACAAATTCTATTTTAAAGAAGGGACGCGAGATGCTGCAAATAATATGATAACTGAAATGTATTTCCCGTGCTGGCTGCGGAACAAATCACTTTTTCATCGTGCAGAGTCCAGACAGCACGTGAAACATTTGATATGTTTTAGAGATAGTTTTAACAGGTATTTTTTCTATTTCTGTCTCTTTTATGCTAAAGGTGAGAACCATGTGCTGAGGTTTACCCAGGTTCGAACCCTGAGCGACAAAATAATGGTCAGGTGGGAGGCATTCTGGCCCACAGACTTCAGAGACCTGCTGGGCTTCATGGTGCTGTACAAAGAAGCGTAAGTTATTTTCAGGACACTAAATTGACTTTGGCCTTTGGTCAGCCACAGTGGCACATTCTGATCTGCAACAGCTACAATGCAGCTTTAAAATAGAGAATGCTGAATGGATCAATCTGGTCAGATGTAAGTGGAGCGTCGTGGTTGTTTCAGTTCCTTGCTCGCTGAGCATGTCCAGACTCTCTGGGCGTTTTTTTGGGGGGGACAAGCGGTAGTTGATTTTGGTAAGATACAAAAGCTGCGCAACCTTTGATCGCTAACCGAACAGTTACAGGTACTTGAGGTCTTTCTGCCACATTGGCAAAACATTGGTTAAGTTTTCTGTCAGACAACATTCAAACAAGAGCGTCTTCTCTGCATATTTGTTGCTATTGATGTGCTTCATTAAATGTGAGGGGAGACTGCCTCTCCGCATTAGAGCCATCCTCATAATTTCAGGACTCTTTGACATTGGACCTTTGCGGTGTGTGGACCTGAATCAACAACAATCCGGTTTCGAGACGACTGCTCCACCTGCTGAGCCATGCCTATCATAAAATTGTGTCACAAATCTTATTGCTTAATATGTCGTTAAATTTGCCCATGCCTCTGCAGACTTGCTGCTCGGGGCTGTAACGACTGGAACGGGCATCGGTTGGGCGTAGACTTAATGGAGAACAATTCTCTCTGTCACGATAACACGGTCGATTGCCGATGGAGACGAGCGAGGTCAAATTTCGGTCACCGTCCCACTGTTTTTCTTTTACTGGGTCAGAAATGTGAGATTTTTTCGTGTCTCCAATACACCACTTCAGTTCTCCTACCTTCAAATTTTCCAAATTGCAGGTTAATGCAAACCCTGCGGCACAGTCTGCCCTTCCCCGCAGGTGTCACGCCTTAAAATATCGCCTGGCCTGAATTAGGTGATGCAGCTGCAGTAGTTCACGCCTCAGACTCCGTCCATGAATCTTCCCCTCCTGCTTCCCCTGACAATCCTTGCAGATTGAAATCTGTATCTTAAGCAGGGGAATCAGCGAAGAGCTAAACACTCACAATTGCACCCACAAATCACTGTCTGACGTTAAAAATAATGTCTTGAGGTGACCATGTGATGAAGCCTTGCCCTGTAAGACAATGTTCTGCAGAGAGGCCAGCACCATTTTGTTTTTCTGAGCCAATGCAGTGTTGTTTTTAGAAGGCTCTCCTCCTCTCCTCTGATTGGCCAGATAAATATAACGATATCACACTGGTGGAGAACAGCAAACTGAAATTCAATATTGGCTGGCCCGAGCGGAACGCAATGAAATAACACATTTTTCATCATATACCCTTATTGTGTTTTACACAATAGACCCTTTAGGAACGTAACCGAATTTGATGGGCAGGATGCCTGCGGCTCCAACAGCTGGGTGATTGCAGATGTGGACCCTCCGCCCCGAGCCACCGACGGGGACAAAGAGCAGTCCGAACCGGGTCACCTCATCATGCCGCTCAAGCCGTGGACTCAATACGCCATCATGGTCAAGACCCAGCTGTCGGCTTCCGACGACCACGAGGTCCACGGTGCCAAGAGCGAGATCATATACGTCCGCACCAACGCCACCAGTAAGTGTAGCTCTGTCACGCGCTGCCAAACTGCTCAGCTGTAAGCTTTTCCCTCACCTTCGCCAGATTCGCCTGCCACCACTGTCGATTTGTTTGAATGAGTGAATGATGTTTTGAATTAGAAATGATTAGAAACTCTAATCCAACTATTTTTAGCAGCCTTCAGTCCCCTGTTCCCCTGGCATAACTCTCGTTGCTTGTTCAGAGTTGTTGATGCCAATTCAAGCCTGGCATGAACACCTCGAAAGTGAGAGACAGGCGCGAACAACCATTTAGGTGTTGCCTCTTCCAAAGTTTCCGATTCAGCCCAAGAAACACCAATTTCAAGACTTTTATACATACAGTTTTGCTGCGCCAACACGCTTGTGTGCTCACTCCACTACATCGCTCCATCATGGTGTGTGTCTCCATTGCGATGTATCTCATCAAACACGACATCCCTTGTGCAGTGTGCCAAAAATGGCCACGTCTGGCCCGCCGCCGCTGCTGCATTTTAGGAGGGTTGTTATCATCCCGGTCTGGCAACCTCTTCTGCTTCCTGGTCTGAGTTGCGTGTAACCAACACAGCTGAACAGAAGGGTAAACCTGTCACTACAGATAAGCCGCTGCAGCTGAGACTTCGGCTGACAATGCAGCTGGGCCAGTGTGTCACGCCGTCATCAAAGAGGGACGACATAATCATACCGCAGGAACAAACCACAGCTCCCCCGTGTCTCCTCAGGCTGCATATCTGACATCCACTCACATACACTGCATTGTTATGAAGTGGAACACAGCA
The DNA here is from genome assembly GCA_900312935.1 of Carapus acus. Lineage (NCBI taxonomy): Eukaryota > Metazoa > Chordata > Actinopteri > Ophidiiformes > Carapidae > Carapus > Carapus acus. The sequence continues at coordinate 3,838 of OMPJ01034086.1, read as the reverse complement.
GGAGCCACAATGCTGTGTTCCACTGGAGGTTTGGAGTAAACCCAAAGAGAATATAGCATGAACTGCATCATGTCTCCAGTCGTTGTACACAGACATATCAAATTCATTCAGCCTCCTTTTGCGCCCTGAAATAGCTTTATGTGGTATTTTATGAGCATATAGGTGCTGAGATTCTGTTTGATACACCACCTGTTGCCAGTCTGTCGCAGGCTTATGGAGAAATGTTTTATTTTGATAAGGTATCTTTGCGCTTTGTTTGTCAGATTAAAACAAATCCAACCTCAGTAAAGGTTTACAAAGAATTGCAGAAGTTTACTCACGTTTTCCAGTTTCCACAAACCTGTTTTCTATACGATGCGACATAATTTGCACATGGAAACAATGACATCGAATCTGTAAACCCAAGCTGATGTCACTCCCTAAGATCTGGGCTTTCCTGTTGTGTCTCCACAGAGCCTTCTGTCCCACTGGACCCCATCTCCTCCTCCAACTCGTCCTCGCAGATCATCCTCAAATGGAAGCCACCCAACGACCCCAACGGCAACATCACACACTACCTGGTCTTCTGCCAGCGCCAACCGGAAGCCAGCGAGCTCTACAAGTTTGATTACTGTCAGAAAGGTGAGGCGCTTAGCCGTTTTCCGCATTTGACTGTGTTTGTGGTCTAGCGTGTGGACATGTCCCTTTTTTTCAGATTCCCATTATTTTGAGAGCGCCTCTCACTCTAAAGCTCTTGACTGCTTGAAGTTGCCCCAGAGGTTGTAGTTTGGCTGAGCGAGTGTAGTGGCGCGTTCCAGTGACATTGATGGTTATCAACTCCTTACGTTGGCCACCATATGTGCTGGTGCTGGAACAATCGGTCTTCTTGTCACCCTGACTCGGGTTCAGGAAAAGTTCAGACATTCGCCTCGCTTGAATATTGCCTCAGTCATGAACCGGACTCACACCAGCTCGCCGCCACTGCCGCCAATCCATGTTCGCACACAAAACTTGTGCCCTTTGAACTACCGAAACTCCTACTCATCCAACAAATGGGAGTGTGTAGGGAGGTCCCGTCGCTGGTAATTTATCACCAGTAAAACGTGCGAGGACAAGGAGGTAGTTGGGGCGTGGGAGGAGGAGAGGCTGTGACGGTGACAGTTGTGGCCCTCAGGACGTGAGCGTGTGCAGTCTTATTCTGCCTCGTTTTTCGGTGTGGAGACGTATTGCTGCCTTGCTTTGTGTGTGACCAACTCCAATGTCACCAGGGATGAAGCTGCCGTCTCGGGCGCCCACTCAGGTGGACAGCGATGAGGAGCACAAGAGGAATCAGACTGAGGAGCTCGGCATGGGGACCCGCTGCTGCGCCTGCCCCAAGACCGACAAGGAGCTCAAGAAGGAGAAAGAGGACTCAGAGTATCGCAAAACCTTCGAGAATTACCTCCACAATGAAGTGTTTGAGATCAAGTAAGACGGCCGCGCCCTCAGACCCAGTGCAGCCTATAGTCGTTGAAGTAAGGAAGGCTTTACACTGTAACATCTGTTCACATCTGCTCCTTTAGGCCCACTAGACAGCGGCGTTCAGTCATGGGCATCGCCAATCGCACACACCCTTTCCCCACTGCTACCCCTGGCCGGCCCGGGTCCACCCACAGCCCCGAGGACGAGGAGGAGGAAACCTTTGAGAGCACCAAGACGGTCGTCACTGTGCACGCCAAGGAGTCCACCATCATCTCCAACCTGCGCCACTTCACCAGTTACCAGATCGAAGTCCACGCTTGCAACCACCCGACCGACCCGAGCCGCTGCAGCATGGCGGCGTATGTCAGCGCCCGCACAATGCCCGAAGGTAACGAGACTTCCTCAACATACGGTTTGTTTCCTCACGAGGAGGTGTTGTCATTGTAAAGCCACGTGACTATGTTCCCACAGACAGAGCCGATGACATCACAGGGCCCATCGCCTACGAGGTCTCGGAGTACACAGTACACATAAGATGGCAGGAGCCCAAAGCCCCCAACGGCATGATCATCCTCTATGAGGTCAACTACAAGAAACTTGGAGATAGCGAGGTGAAGAAACACTATGTGCACTCATCTGGAATGCTTTTATTGCGCTGCATGTAGTGACTTGCGCGTGCTGGTGTTCCCACACTCCCGCCTCCACAAATCACACAACAGGATTCTCTGCGCAGATAAGGATGCTAATTGTAAGCATCCTCCAGAAATGATTGGCTATGACGCGCTGTACAGTCACAGAAAATAACATGACGTATCACACCTCTTAAAACTGCCTGCACGCCACGTTTAGTTTGATAGTAAGGTGGTCGTTGGTTTCCCAATCGGATCTTGTGCCTATTTGATCTGGTAAATCGAAAAGTCTCCTTGGCTTTCGAGGACGTGCAGGTTGCCATAGAGACAGCTCTCCAAAACGTCCGACGCGGCAAAAGGTTTATCTGCCATGGAACACTGGAGAGCACCTCTCGAGACAGAAATAACACGAGAACAAAATGACCAGACAAGTCATGTCAAAGATTTCTTCAAATGTCTTAATCACCAACAGCTGTTTGTATGTCAATATTGTTACAAATATGTTTGTGCCTTATCCAGGAGCTGCATCACTGTGTGTCCAGAAACATGTACAGAACGGCCGGTGGCTGCCGCCTGCGCGTCGTCCACCCGGGGAACTACACAGTGAGGATCCGGGCCACCTCCCTGGCAGGGAATGGCTCGTGGACCGAAGCCACATACTTCTTCGTCCAGGACCAAAGTATGTAAATGTTTGTTGACAATGAGCCACATGGAAAAACGCCTCTGTCTCTACATTTTGGTGTCTGTCGTCTCTGACGAGCGTGTGTGGATTTGTTGAAACAGCAGATCCCATTAACGTGGTGAAGGTGGTGATCGGGCCGGTCATCTGTTTCCTCCTCCTGCTGTGTGTGGCTGTGACGGGATTTGTCATGTTCAAGAAGAAGTACGCGTTGCCCTATATTAGTCATCACATCAGCTCCTGTGGAAGTATTTTGTAGCTTTAGCTCTGACCTAATATTTTCCTCCTCCCTCTCTCACTCTCTTTCATTCCAGTCAAACTCAGGGTCCGAGTGGTCCCATCTACGCCTCTTCAAACCCCGAGTATCTCAGTGCAAACGACGGTAAGTTGGCAGAGGAAATCATACCGTCACCTTCTTAAAATAATTGCCTAAGTCATTTTTTGCAATTTTTCAGGAAACACAAAAAAAAAAAACGTTTGTTGAATAAATGATATTTACAAACAATTTCAATCAAAAAAGTTGATGTCTTTTGACATACAAACAGCAAGGTCAGTCAAACATGGAACATGACAGAATTAAATGACTTTGAACATGCCTTTGTGAGTTAGGGTTAGGGTTAGGGTTAGGGTTATGGGTTCATCTAACCCTAACCCTAACTCACATTTTATGCAATTTTGATAGCCTAGTATATATTATAGTAAACATCTTCACTTACCAACATGGGAAGAGTCCTGAATCTTGGAAATAGCATCAGCAGCTGTGTAGTATTTTCGTCTCCTTGAATCATCCGCCGTCTTGAAAAACTTGTAAAATTGCCTAAGTCAATTTGTCTGGTGACTTAAGCAAAAAAAAAACTGCCTAAGTCATACTCTTGACATAAGCAAGGTGTAGAATGGCATGATCTGTTTAATTGAGGATGTAGGCAATTTTACCAGAGGTGGCCAGCATCATGAAGAGATGATTTATGCAAAAAAATTGTTTTTGAAAAAAAATGACTTGGGCAATTATTTTAAGAAGGTGACAACATGCTATTGTGTGTATATTGTGAAATATAATTGAATTGATGAAACTGACAGGGTGTACTTAGTG
>OMPJ01034059.1:0-14064 GCA_900312935.1 Carapus acus | reverse complement strand
TGTGTGTACGTGTGTGTGCAGAAACACCTACTGTGAGCTCGTGTGACCTGTCCCCTTCTCTGCAGGTCACGTCCATCTGACTGACTTCAACATCGCGGCCATTGTGAAGGACGACCTGAAAGCCACGTCCATCGCTGGGACCAAGCCTTATATGGGTAATCATCATCATCATCATCATCATCATCATTGTCATCATCATCATCATCATCATCATCACCACCATCATCGTCATCCTAGATTACCATAATTCAGTTTATGAGCATCTGCTTGAAATAATTTAATCATTAGTGAGTAGATAAACACTGGCTCGATTGAGAGATGCTACTTTTGTGTGTGTGTGTTTGTTCTACTTAAGCTAACAGATCCCACGTGTCAGCATAAACCGTCTTCCGCGTTCCTCTTAACGTTCTGGCCGCGCCGAGCCAAAGCTGCATCGATTTCCTGCCGTGGCCCCTCGACCCCGCTCCCTTCGTTTTTTTTGGCCTTTCCGCCGCAACACCTCCCGCTCGCTCCATCGTCTGGAGAGGTCCCGATTCACCCGCGAGGACCGCAAAACGTCGGAGAAGATCACAGCTGCGACGTCCGTCTCCCTCCGAACTATGATTCGTTTTGCTGTGGAGGAATTAAATCTCCTCTCTGCTAATTCGCCAGCTTTGGCGGCGCGGACATGTTTAATTATTCATTAAATAGACATACAGAGTGTGTACTATCCAGCTGAGACAATTTTTTTTTTCGGATGTTAAGTTACTACTGACATATTTGCGAAGGCTTGAGATGGATTTTTTTTCTAAATTTTATCACTTTTATCAAAGATTTTCTCTCATCAACACCAATTTTCTGGATATTGTCAAGGGTTAGTGAGGCCTGTGGTTATTTACATAAAACTCTTTACATTCTGCCCCCTAAGCTGAGGTCTCAACAACAAATCTCATTACTCACATCAAATGGACACACACACGTGCACACACACACACACACTTACCAAACGCATCTCTCACGGTGTGTGTGTCCTCCCATTTTCAAGCTCCTGAGCTTTTCCAGCCCTTTGAAGGATCCCACCCCGGCTACTCCTTCTCCGTGGACTGGTGGTCACTGGGCATTACTGCGTACGAGCTGCTGAGAGGGCAGGTAAGACACACAAACACACACACGCACTCATGCGCACACACTCACATTTACACACACATACACAAACTCTTATTGAGAACATTCGTCTGAGCTTTCCGAACTGCTGCCAAGTAGTTAATGAACTCTTAAAAAACGGCTTCTAATCAAGAAGGAAACCTTCCCATATGCACACACACGTACACACACACACACATGCACACACACACATACACAAATACTGCCTCGCCTTGTTTGAGCCCCCCGGCACTCGACGCCTACTAAAGCGTCCAGGACCAGCCCAGCAGCAAACGTAGAGACAGAAGTTCCGATCTTCCGCTCAAACCCAGAAATGAACCAAAACAAGGGAGAAGATGGAGGCGTTTCTCTCGCTCTGACCTCAGAGGGCGACACGTTTCAACGCCGCCCGGACTCATCATGGCCGAGAAATCAGAGATAGAATTAAACCCGTGTGAAGAGGCGAATGATTGGAATAGATTTTCGTGCCTGCAGCCTGGTGTAGGGGGGATGGTTGAAATTTCGATGTCACAGATATTAGCAGCCGGAGGGAAATCGGTCACGGGACGGAACGTCTGCCCCAGCGTCTCCTCTCCGGTTTCGGGGAGGGCGGCTCGACCTCTGCGCGGGAACTCAAGGACGAGAAGCACCTGAAATCCATCTCCACAACCCCTCCTCTCCTCTCCACTCTTCTCTTATCTCCTCTCCTCTCCCCTCCTTTCCTTTCTTCCATTCCTCCCTTCTCCCAACCACTCTTGTTCTCCTCTCCTCTCCTCTCTTCTCCTCTCCTCTCCTCTCATCTCCTCTCCCCTCCTCTCTATTTTCTCTCCTGTCCTCTCCCGTCCTTTCCTTTCCTCTCCTCTCTTCTCCTCTCCACTCCTCTCCTCTCCTCGCACTTCCCCTTCTCTTTCCCACAGAGGCCGTACGTTATGAGGTCCAGCACTCCGACAAACGAGATCCTCCAGACGTTCCACAAGGTCCATCCCAGCTACCCTGCCGCCTGGTCCTTGGAGATGAAGTCCCTCCTCAGAAAGGTAAGGCCGCCCCTCTCGGGAGGCTGCGTGTCATCCCTCATAACGGTCAATCGACACAAACACTCACTCGAGGACACGTCGCTTGTCTCCGATCTGGCCAGACGTCCCCGATGATGTAATCTCGTTGACGGTTGCGGTCTGGCTTGGTGTGGCGCTGGCGCCGATCCACTGCGGTGAAACTGTTGCATTGCTGCGTGCTCGCAGACTCCCCACACTCATTGGCATTCCAGGCGGTGTGTGTGTGTGTGTGCGTGAGTGAGTGAGTGTGTGAGAGTGTGAGACAGAGAGAGAGAGAGAGAGGCAGAGGACGGGAGAGAGAGAGAGAGAGAAAGAGAGAGAGAGAGAGGGTTCAACCCATCTCCCCATATTTCTTTAATCTCTTAGTCTTTTCATCTCCTCCTTATCTGTCCCGCCTTTGTCCGTCCATATTTTCATCATTTTCAGTCGGATTCTTTTGTCTCCTTGTCTAGTTGCTGTTCATAGATGTGCAGAAGCGCATCTCCTGTCTGGAAGAGCTCCAGGATTTGGACTACATGTCCGACGTCAACTGGGACGCGGTGCTGAGCAAACAGCTTCCCCCGGGCTTTATTCCCAACGTGAGTGTGGGCCGAGCACTCCGCACAACTTTCAAACACACAATGGGATGTTGTGAAAAGGAGCGGGATGGACTACAGAGGACAAAAAGATCTGAAGCTTTGGAAAAGCTGAGGGCCTCAGGCAGGGTTTGGATGTTCTTACGGGACCGTCTGTCCATTTGACATGTACTATTCTAAGTACTGTTAGAAGAAGAATCCGCCCTGAAGTCGTCCTGTGCAACTCAATGTTTAAATCTTGCTTGTAATTCCTAAGTGCCGCCCCCTGCAGGCTGTCCAGTGCCAGATATTTATGAGCAGCGCAAGATTATTACTTACACAGCGAGGGGTGTTTGTCCGTGGTACCCCCTCAAAAGGCCTCGGGAGCATTAAGGGCGGACATCGGCGGGAAAACAACATCATTACTGAGGCAGGAGGTCTCGCCGCTCGGTTGGAGAGCCGAGGCGTCGCCTTCGCTCATTAGCGCAGACGTTTCTGCAGATGCTGCGCAGATGAACGTTCCCCGAATTTCCCAGACAACAGATGGAGCACGGAGAGGCCCGCCGCGAGCAGGATCGGCCAGACCGCGCTGCCGGGAGACCTCAGAACAGGAATTGAAAGGAATTTCTGCTGCGTATGGGAACGACACGGATAATTACGCAGGCTGTCACGTCAGCGGTTAGCCTGAGCCACGCAGCAAACAGGGGGGGACAACAACAAGTTTGTATTTTCGGTGTTTCTGTGCCGTTATTTTGTCAGTCAGCGAGTCGACTGTCCCTTTCACGAGCGCTGGGAGTAATTACTCCTCCTGGCTAACTTTAGCAACGAGGCGCTAGACGGTGGCAAATTAGCTGGTGTAATTCCTGGAAAAGGTCTCGGCTAACTGTGGGGCAGCACCACGTCTCCCCAGGGGGACACAAACACAGGGCACAGCAGACGAGAGACACAGAGGATCGATGCGGCATCCACGGCGTCTCCATCTTATTCGGGGACCCGTTGCCTCCCTCAGTGTCGGACACTGTGTTTGCATTAGAGGAGAGACGGTTTATTTACTCTCTGGCATCTTTACACAGTACTGCCCTCCCTCCAACAATTTGAGAGAGAGAGTCCTGCCATAGAAACGCATCTTTAGATGAAGCGGCAATAAAACATCTAATGTTTTACAGCCTCGCTGTATTTTCCACAGTGGAGGTCACTCTTTTACTGATATGTGTGTGTGCTTATGTGCGTTTGTGTACTAAACAGAGACGGAGGCTAAACTGCGACCCAACATTTGAGCTGGAGGAAATGATCCTGGAGTCCAAACCGCTCCACAAGAAGAAGAAGAGGCTCGCCAGGAAGACCAAAGACCAGGGATCGGATGGTTCCCCGCAGGTACGATTCCCTCCATCTAAAGTACTTAAAACAGAGTAGAACCACTACTTGGACAGAAATACACCTTTTAATCCCATGCAGCGTTTGTTTGGGCCTTTGTGGCGTCTCTCATCATTATTGACGAGATTAAAGTCCTGTCTTGAGAGTATTTAAGTAAGGAAACAAAGTAAACTATAAAAAAAAAGACATGTAACGAGACACCATTTCCACATAGTACTGCTGCCAAAGGGGTAGGGTGCTACATGCTAATACATGCTGACACACTTAAGTACTGGAAGTCGCAAATGGGGGAATGGGTTTGCAAAGCAAGGATTTTGTTGCACGGTCATTGCACGGTGTTGCACGGTCATTGTTTTTGTTGTGCGTCCCAGAAATGTCCGTGGTTTTGTCGACTGGTCTTTATTTTTCAAACCAGCAGAGACAACTCGCTTCCAAAACCACCTAGCAAGATTGGTGTTTGTCTAAAGACATAAACACATCAACATGAGATCATCCTGCCACATAAGGAGAAAAGTGTGACCAGAATACTTTTGGGACATTTAACCATTTGACCTCTACGCAGGGTAAAATCCCTGCAAACAACACTTGTTTTGCTAGCATTGAGTTTGACAAGCGCATAAGCAAATCTCCAGCACTCATCAAAGTAAACAGGACTCAAGTAACAAGGAAAATAGTCTCCCTGTCTGAATTTTGGGACAATGGTGAGAACATTTGGAGACATGTGGTTGTGGAGGTAATTTCCGAAAGTTTTGGACTGAATCGTTGAATCTTTGGGGTACAGGGTCGACACAGAATCCCCAGAAATGGCATGTTATCTCAGCAAAGCATCTTATATATCATATTTTCCCAACTTTCATCTTACAAATTGTCAGTCTCCAACTGAGTCCCAAGTAGCAGCATTAGCATAGCCACATAAAATGACTTGTTTTGCTTCCATGTGCTGTAGCACCCCCCTATGGCCACAAGCATCACTATTTTTCTTTTTTTTTCTTTTTTTTAACACCCCCAAAGGTCGCTGAATTACAACGGCATTTGTCTCGTGTGGAACAAGGGGGCCAGTACAATACTATCACAACAACAAGTCACATCTGGCCCAAAGGCGGCCATGTTTTACAGAAAGCTGGCAGCCGGCAGCGTCGCCTCGTCTGTACGCGTTGCAGCGCTATCTCAGCGCGTCGTTGTCCTGGCCCGCTCTGATAAGCAGGAAGTCTCCGAGTCTAATGAAGCGATTAAAGCCGCCTCCCGGGAAAACATCGCTGACGTTCACGGAGACGGATGAGCTCGCGGCCCACAATCACAGCACGGGAATTAAGCCATAAATCAGCCGTAGCGGATTTTTGTACCCATGTGACTCACTTTCCTGAAATTAAATATCCTTATTTGTTACTCAATTACTGATTTGCCTCTGCAATTTAATCAGTTCCAAAGCAGCAACAGGTTGGCTTTCAAAGTAAAAGCTGTAAAAAGGCTGAAAATGCAGGGAGGCAATAAGCAGCCGGGCACGCTAAATGGGTTGATAACGAGTGGAACGTAGGAATGGCAACTAAAAGGGTGTGAAGGATAAAAGCCAAAATAGTCCCAGGAGGAGCGTGCTTGGTTTTAATTAGTCAGAAAAGTGACACAGCCATGATCTCAAGCATTTGTGAGGCTGTAAAAGCGCACAAACAACACAATTTATGTTTGTGTTTTGGAGCAGAGCAGATAATCATACCCGGATTGTTTGGGCTGATAAATAATGTAAATATTTGGGCGGCAGAGACGATAAAAAAGGTCGCTCGCTGCCTTGTTTCTGCCTGTGACATTCATCCATGTTTCATTTTGATGCACATTTTAAAGTCTGCTTGTAGGTTTGGAAAGCCCAAATGATTCTGCTGTTTACTGTGTGGAAGTTTGTGTTTGGGGAAGCGAGAGAGAGAGAGAGGTGGGAGGGGGTTCGTTCGAAGCAGTGCAGATCAATATTCAATGAAGACAGCCATTGGCCCCCACACCCACACACACACACACACCCTCGCACACACACACGCACACCACTTTCTCTCCCACTCAAAATTGACACTGTGGTCTGTTGTGTTTTCATTGTCGTCTCCACCCCGCATCTCCCAAAATTCAGTCCGCCATCGTATATCGACCAACGTCCGTCCCGGCCACAGACAAGGACGATGAGAGACGTCCCTGCCGGGCCGCCGTCCAACGCGACACTCCCCCGTGGTTTGACTCATTAAGTGGAAAGTTAATCCGGCAATTGAAGCAATTAACTCCTGAACCGCCATCTGTAAGCCAGAACGAAGGGGACAGATAGGGGGACAGACAAGGAGGGGGACAGTTAGGCGGGGAAGCTCCTTGTGGATCAAAGGACGATGAGCTGGAGGAGTCCAGAGACAGAGCACTCAGCAGCTTAGGTCTCTCTTTCTCCCTCTCTCTCCCTCAGAGCGTGTGTGTGTTTGATTGTATGCATTGCCAGTCTCTCCTTTATCTTCCTGTTATTCTGCTTTCGTTCCGCTTCGCTTCCTTGTCAGTCTGGATAATCTGCTTTAAGGCAGCACAAACCCCGACTGCTTTTATTTTTACTTCACTCACTCTCAGGAGACTGATGGTACCGTATGCGGGGGCAAGACGGGAACACGCTATATAGAGTTACGCGTCCCTCTCCTCCTGCCGGGCTCTTATTTTGACAGGTCTGCTGACCTTTTTTGTGGAGGGTCGTGCCTGATAAAGCAACAATCTCCTCGCAGCAACATTGCATTATGGCTGCTGGCCAAACACTAGTCAGCTCATCTAATCACTTGCAGACATTTGTCCTTTTGTCTCTCACATAATATGTCCAATGTCCCCACAGATTCTTCGCCTGTTAGCGTGCCTCACACACATACACACAGATGCGGTGCCGTCCAACCGTCCAACCCATACACGGCGTGCTCTGTCTTACACACCCTTCCTCCCTCTGCTCGTCTCTCTCTCTCTTCCTCCCTCATTCTATCGGCCATATTTCCTCCTTCCTCCTCTTTTGCTGTCCTGTCTGCTGGTGGATGTCCTCCTGCTGTGCTAGCACCTGCGCAGAGCCTCTCTCTTGGCGGCGTAATGGACAGCTCTGGCCGCAAGATTGGCAGGGCGACTCCTGCAGAGGTCGGAGGTCGTGCGCCAACGCCACCGCTGCTGTCGGGTAGAAGGTGGAGGAAAGGTGTCAAGGACAAGACCTGGTCTCAAAATTAGCACAAAGATTGCATTTTCTAGCGCTCTTGCTAGTTGTGTGTGTGCTGGCCACCCTGCACACACACTCACACACCCCTCCAGATAAAGAGCGACTCGTAATGATGATGTACTTGTACCTGGAGAGAGTGTAAAGCCGACTGTCTCGCGCTCCTGGCAACACACAGGTGTGAGGACACCATGACAGGACAGCGGAGGGTGTCCTCATTGAGGAAACAGGGAAAAGATGTCCGCCAGCCTTTGTGGGATGGCAAAGGGCTGGTGACCCTTTTACAGGATTTTTACGAGGCAAAGTTAAAATGTAATAAAGAGTTTGGAGATTGTTGAGGAGGGAGTGTTATGCGCAAAAGCGTTTTCTGGATCCCAGGGGACATCTAAACGTCCAAACTCAAGGACCTCAGACCCCACAGTCGACTTCTTGATTCCAATCAGGAAGAAATCTTGGACTTGGAGCCTTCAGACTCCCGATAGAGTACCTGCGATTTAATTACAGCTATAATTAGAATAGGATTAGAGCCATTTTGTGTCTCTGGGTCTCTGCATGGGCCGGGGAACTATCCGAGAAAGCTGATATGAGGAAAGTGCACGGTGCCTATCAGACATCTACCCCCAAACCCCCCACCTTCCCCTCTCTCACACACACACACACACACACACACACACAATTATGTGCTTGTTCCGGCCCCAGCGACTAAGAACTAATGAACGGCCGGGGGCCAGTGCTGATGGAGCAGCTTTACAGCACCACCGGCGGTCGTTATGAATGAATAATTGTTCCTCTCTGTCCATTTCCATCCCGTAGAACGGTCAACTGCAGCAGCGCCTGGACAACGTCCAAAGAGACTTCATTGTCTTCAACAGAGAAAAGTAAGCACGGGGTGCGAAAGGGTGTAAGAGGAAGACGGCGTCGCTATTTGCGCCGTTAGACCTGGGACGGTTTGACCTGAAGCTGTCTGCGTCATTGTGTCCTCTGTCCAACAGGTCAAAGAAAGCGGCGACGGATTCGAAAGCGTCCGAACTGTCCACCTGTGAGAAGAATAAAGCAATAGAGGACGGACAGAACAACAACGTTGAGCCGGCTACCTACATATCTGGATAGGTCCGAAGCCCGGATGAGTCCATCTCACCCAATCACACAAATACACACACACAGACACACAGCTTGTAGATCACACACACACACACACCGCCAGCACTCGTCTGTCAGAGCACGAACGCCCACCTGCATCGCCCACTGAGCTCCAGCGGCGGCAGCCCCACCCTGCATCTCCCCCTTCCCATGATTCAACAGGATTGAGTCCATTCCCTTCATCCCGCCTAACATCGCTCCGGTGCTCCAAATGTGCGCTCATACCTCTAGTGCAAAAAACAACAACAACATCGAAAAGGAAGAAATGCCAAACTGTCTCAGCTTCTACAGGAAATGGAGCCCATGGTGGTCGAATTTGTCTGACAACTGCAAATATCGCAAAGGCCTCAAAGGCGAACCTGATACGGGCTGTCTGAGGGTGTTTGGGTGGCAATACATCACAAAACAATAACCGTTTTGTGGCCGGACAACGACTCAAATTTGCGCTGGGACGAGTAAACAGCTTGACACCGGAGACGACAGAGGCCTTTGCTGAGTTGTGAGGACCTTACCTCGACGCCAACGCCATCGCAGCAGCAGATTAGCGAGTGCGGAGGTCATTTTGCTTAGCTTGGCTAGACGTAGGCTAGCATGCGGCGGTGGTAGAGCTTTTGTCCCGAGACTATCAGTTGTTTGACGTAGGCCAAATGTTCTTCTGTGGTGTAGGATGCTTCCCTGTCCCGATGTCTAAGGTAGATTGAATTCATAAACGAATTTATGAGATAGAAAACAAAAAAAGACTCCCAAAGATGTGACTGCGATAGCGTCTACCTGCTAGCATGGTGGACAAGGGGTAGGAGACGGGGAAGGGAAGCGAGGAGGTACATCGGCAGGTCGTTAACGTGATACTCGGATGACCTAAGGTACCTCTTTAGAAATACCTTCACACCTTTTCCTGGATGTTGAGGGACACCACACAGACCAGCATGTTCCTAGACGAGAGGCAGCAGAGACAGCAGTCGGTCAGTCAGTCAGTCAGTCAGTAGATGTTCCGTGTCCTGTTTTGAACCTCGCTTTCGCTCACGCTGCTTCATCAGCCGTAGCACTTAACCGCCCAGAGACGGTCGCAATAAAGCTGTGAGTGACATCATGGCCCCTTTATAGACGGATTTGTAAACGTGGATTAAGCCAAGTCCTAGATAACACTCATTTGTCTTTATTTATTTATCTTTTTATTTATTTATTTATTTTTCAGGCCACATCAACTTTTAACATCCTGCCTCTTTGTTTTGGCTTTTTACATTCGACACACACACCGCCAGGGAAGTCTGCAGACCTGGATTTGGGAATAACATTGCGGGAAAGATGGAGAACTCTCACCACCACATTAAGTTTTTGCCATTATGAAGTCTAGGAAACCACACGTCCTCAAGTGTAGGAGAAAAACCATGTCTTAGAAATAGGTTTCTTAAATGTGTGTGTGTGTAAGTGTGCTACATGTTAGCAGTGGGACCTGGGCTAACGTGTTTGAACTCTACCTATAGGTGACTTAGGCGAAGAATCTTCTCTCTTTCTCTGTTTCTCTCTCCACGCAGACAAGGTTCTTTTTCGACCACCAACCTGTGGTTCTCTCACCTTGCTCGTATTTATCTGCAATACAACTCGCCTCCAGTCTAAGATATTAAAAATTGCGTTCACTCTCACCGAAATCGTTACCGTCGGCACTTTTCTTACGAAAATTGTTACTCCTGTATTCACCTTTTCCCCCTCGTCACTGATGTAGCTCTATATATCCAAAGGTGGTTCCAGGTAAGAAGTTGTAGGACATTGTGAAATGTGTGTTTGTAGTGGCCGTTCCTGGGCTAAGCAATATTTGTGAAATATCACAGACGGAAATTGCCTTTCATTACTAACTCATCGCGGGGTGACGGCAGTAGATGAGCGCTCGCCGCATCGCTGCACTTTCCACTAGGAAATGAAGAAATAAATGAGAAATGTGGATTGTTTGCATATAATGTTTGGCCCCAGGAGTGGTGTTTACAGATTCAACCCGTTAGACATTTTAAATGCCTGAGAATAGAATCGCTCCATGACTGTGAATTCCACCCGTGTTCAGGTTTGGTTTGTCCTTCGGTTGTCCTCGTGTCTCTTGTATTTAAATGTGATTCATTTGCAAACTATAAAAGTGTGCCTTATAAAAGACCGTCATTTTCTGATCCAATCACGTCTGCGAGCCTGGTGGTTTATTCAGCTTGTGTTTCTCTGAAAATAAATCCAGAAAAAGGTGAATGAAGTGGGTCAGATAGTAAAGGACACACCTCACACTGTTTATCGGAGGCTTACACGCTGAATTTTAAACTTGACCCATACTTAGCGCGACCTTGAGGGTAAAGTAGTGCGCCTGCGTGAGGGGAGACGCGGTAAATTGAGAGAAACTAAGAAAACTATCCCTCTCCAACACAACAACACCCCCTCCTCCATCGCGTTTGCGTGCGATTTAACCGGTTTGTCCGCGGCACCTCCTGTGCAATGCTGCCCTCTAGTGTTCAAAAAAATTGTGGTTGAGCCATGAAAAGCAAATCCTCCCCCTCCCTCCGGCCTTCTGTATATTTTGCCGTAACGCTATGTCAGCATTTGACATGCTCCATATTGTCCACCTTCGCACACACCCTCACACACACGTGTGTCCTTTGCCGGGTCATCTTGAAGACGCCGCCCGTCCTGCTGATGGAGCTGAGGCAGCACTTTCCCTCTCGGTGGGGGTTGATCTGCCGGGGATTTACGGCCGATCCTGGATCTGCCTCAGACAATCATCTCAGATAACAACTGCACTCAGAGAAGATCTGCTCTCACATACACACAGAGCACCTCTGCCCTGATTGCCTTCATCTTGCTGACTCATCACCCTCCTCTGCATTTTATGAACTTCATCTTTTACGTCCTGACCTCATCTGCGATCTCACGGGCTATTTACGGACCCCACGGTCCAACCGGGCGATGTCAGCGTGAGTGCGAACTCCTCCTCGCCTCCAGCAAACTGTGTGTTTTCTTTATTTGGAGAAGCTAGAACGCGGCGGATTTGCCGGATGGTTCTACCAGACCTTTCCTCGGCACGCTCCACACATTCCCCTCTGCCTAGGTCACATTCCTGACGTGGCATTTCCACGGTAACGCGCACAGGCCGACTTTGGGTTTGACAGGAGGCGGCTAGCTGGTAGCGCTGTTGAATAATTTGCTTTCTGAGGTGATTCACCTTAGTCATACATATGAAGAAACACGTCTACTTGTAACGGGGACAGACTCCATTTTCACAAAGCTCAGGTCAGTAGCGGACATGGGACGGACTCCAACCTGCATGGCGGACATTCGAGGTTCAGTGCATCCCTCACAGTATCAAAGATTAAGCTGCATTTTCTCCTCCATCTGTTTTAAGATTTTTGACTTGACTCGCGCCCAGGAATGCCTCCCTCACTCGCCCCCGACGCTCCAGGCTGTAATTTGCATGTTTGCGGCCTGTCTGTCAGCTTCAAACTCCCCTCTGACCTCCATCACCGACAGAGGGTTTTTTTTTTCCCCCCTCGGACGAGATGTTTCCACACCACTTTTGGTGATCTCCAACTGATCTCGGCATTCCGCGTGGCTTCACGCCGAGAGCACCTTTTTGGGAGTTATTTTAGGAATGGTCGGTATTCGACGCTGGCTAGGAGGTAGACAGAGATGCAACGGTGGAGGAATGTGTAGAATTCGGCCGTTGAACCTTGACCTTGAGACGAGGTCCAATGTTTTGATCCTGCGTCTTTGCTAAGACAGAAGGTCTGCGGCCATGTTACGAATATTTAGCTCCATGTCTTGTAAAATTACAGCTTGTTTTGTCCAAGATCTGGCAACATACAACATTCATCCTGTCTAAGCTAGCTATCATTTCTAGCTAGCTACCAATTAAGCACCCAGTGCATGGGGTTTACCTTACCACTTTTGAATTGTCCACCACCTTCTGGGTGAGATGACACATGTTGGTGTAAAAAAAAAAAAAAAGCTTTGCCAGTTTCAACTCATGTTTATTCGGGAAAACAAATCTTCCACAGTACACCTTGTTTTTGACCTGCCATCTTGGTTTTCATACAACAGTATAAAACAACATAGAAAATAATAATACAGGCTGTCAAACTTAACATAAATACAACAACCCACCGTTCCTGCTTGCCTCAAATTCCTCCTCTTTTCTTTTCTTTCCTTTCCTCCCCCCTCCTTTTTTCTTTCCTTTACTCCCCTCACCGATGGGACGACAACAAAACAAAATCCGCCAAATGCGCCACAATCCTCCTGCGCCTCGTTGGAAAACAGCAGAGGCAGATAGAAAGAGAGAAAGAAAGAAAGAAATGAAGGAAGAGCTCCGGCCGCTCCGAGGCCATCGCGTTGGTATTTTCTGCAAATTGAAATCGGTCGAGGTTGTGTCTGAGCCCGGCGCTCAGAAGGCAAAGGGTTTGCAAAGATCTTTGTCCGGTCCTAGAAATGAGAACCTGGTTTTGTATTGGAAATATCTAAAAACAAATACTAACATCAGAGGTGAGGTACTGTTATCTGAAAGCAGGTTTAGGCTTTGTATTTATTCCCCGATTGCGTCTATTTTTGCGTCTTCATTTTTAAAGCTCCTGCGAGAGTCAGCTGGGGTTTCGGCGTACGCAATTTGGGTTCATCTTCATCTTCATCGCCCCCCGCCCTCCTCCTCACATGCGATTTGAAAGGGAACCTTGAGCAACAGAATGACAGGACGACAGACAGGAGCGAGCAACTAGCCGAAAGCAACAGCCAGCAGGGGGCGACTCTCACACAGACGCCATAGCCGGAGTGATGAAGCGAATGAGAAGCCGTCGCTGGTCTTTCCCCTGTCTCCACAAACTTGTCTCAACTTTTTTCTTTGCTCTCTTGTTTTCCACCCAAAAACCATTACACTTAACCACCACAAGGGGGCGGAAGGGGGTGCGGCGAGATCACGGATCAAGTCGCCCGTGTTTGAGTGGGCCCATGCAGGTCCATGTCCCACAGCGCCCCCTGCTCTCTCCTGTGGTAAACACCTAGTCATCGTCAACAAACAACATCTCCCACCGCCCCCGGGTCTCAACCCACCAACCCACACACACACACACACACACACACACACACACCGAAACACACACTCGCGCACCCCACGACCACACTGCGGACACCCTTCACAAGGTTACGTCACATCTACCGCATATACAACGCCACCGCAGGCTAACGAATGGTACTGCATGATAAAAGACTGCTAAAATGTCGGAGCTAGCTTGATGCTATGTTAGAAATAAAAACATAAGGGGTGGCAGCGTGTGGAAGGGGGGCGACGGGGGCGAGGCAACATCGAAAGCCGAGCAGGTTGGGGGAAGCGTAGCGTCATTCTGAGAAAAGCGGGATCCTTTTTCCTTCCAGAACAAAGTCGTCCGCTCGCTGCGGACGACTTTGCGTAATGTGGCGATGTTTGTTGACGAGGAGGGAGGCCGAGACTGCCGATGTGCGTTTGCCGCGATGTGTGTTTTCCGTGACGATCTCTGTATCCCTGGTCCAACGCTAAGCCCTCTGGGAAAAGGAACCCTGTTCTCATCTGAGCCAGGTAGCGTCGTGACAGGTAAGGCATGAGGATTCAGTGTTTTACTCTTTCAACTTAAAC
>OMPJ01034052.1:5819-37046 GCA_900312935.1 Carapus acus | reverse complement strand
GGTGGAGGTGACACAAAATGACAAAAAAATTGTAAAAGAGAGAGAGATTTACACACACACACACACACACGTTGTATGTGCATCAATATATGTTACATATGTTACACATATGCTGTATATATATACAGTATATACAGTATATACAGTTTATACAGTATATGTATATATATATATATATATATACAGGTATATGCAGTGTTTTTCTACACTGCATGTATGCAATGCGCTGTACTTTCCCTGGACTAGAATGTTGACATATAACACTAGAATGGGCCTGACAATATTGTGGCTGATGTTGAAATCCACTTCATTAAGGAAAGGACTTATGGAAAGGAATATGTAATTTAAAAGTTCTAGTAATGCATTTGTGGAAACACATACGTCACACTTAGCATGACTTTGCATTGTCAATGTGAAGTCATGTTTAAGTAATAGCAAAGTTAATAAAAACATTTTCATTCTTCCTACCAGGCAGTGGAGAGATTGATCCACTCAACCCTCTGTGAGCAATGCATTGAGTTTCTGGAGCGCCGCTTGGTTCAGCAGCTTAACAATAGCATGGATCGTCAAGGAGAGGAGGTGCTACATGCCTTCATCCTGGTGCACACCAAACTTCTTGCCTTCTACTCCAGGTACACTGGTCACTGTAAGCCCCCTACTTCTGTAGACTGCTCGTGGACTTGCGCACACCCCCATGTAGCACCTCACCGACGTATGCGATTCTTTGACAAAATAGTCTGTGTGGCCCATGAACCGACAGTGATTTTCATTTTTGGTTGTATGCTTAAGTTGAATCACCCTATTGCAAGTATTTCTATTAATCTGTTGTTTTAAAAGACAGTCTTCTTAATTGTGTATCTTTTACTATGTCAGCTACATGGCTGCTTCTTAGCAACATGAGACTGAGATTGAAAACAGCCACAAACTCGGAGAGTACAAATTTCTTGGGAAATACAGCTACGGTACTGAGGGGAACCGGTACGAGGTTGATGGGACGTTTCCTCTGAACAAAGGGAAGATGACTAAAACCCCAATGTAGAAATTATGAGGGCGTTCAACAACTTAAAGAAAGCACGTTTGGGCACCAACAGTGAGACCCTGGTACTGTATAGGTACAAGTAGCACAGAAGCAGTGGTTATGTGTGTGGTTGGAGTGACCAAAGTGTCAAGATATCAGGGTGTTAAGGGATCACCTTTGCAATGGTCAGAATCTGAACCAGCTTTACTGACGGGTTTGTGTCCAGATAAGGAATTTCAGTGCGGTTACATCACTCTACCACTACCAGGACAGAAAAAAATTAGCCAAAAAATGACTTAAGTACAAAATGTGAAAATAGAGAAGTGCAATGGTGCCTGATGATTCAAACAGAGATTTCATATGGATCCTCCTTTGGATTGGGGCATCAGGTGGGTGTGTTTGGTGGGTGTGGTTGGTGGTGGAGATACAGCCAGGTTGACGACTTAGGTAAGGCCGGAGTTTACACAGACCATGATGTTAGCAGGCAACACAGTGAAAACAAGAGGCCAGCAGAAGTGAATCTGGAGAAGTGGAGATTTGTACTGGAGAGGAATGAAAGTCAGTGGAAGGATCATGGGAAGTAAATGAGAAAATGACAATGCTCTCTGTATCAGTAGAGAGTACTAAGTATACAATCAGGCTGAGAGAGGTGATGGCCTGTGGTGCTGACCCCAAATTAAAGGAAGTCTAGGATGGCTTTGGATGGCCATTAACGTGGAAGAAAGGACCAATACTCTGAGGGAATCAATTCAGACAGCTATTTCTAGAACGTCACGTCAAATATTTGATTTCATTTACACTGTAATTTAGAGTGCAATTTGTGTGATGATAAGCCACCGTAGGAAGTCTTAGGAGAGATCTCTCCAGCTGGGATTTAACTGTAGAAATTCTGAATATGTTGGTAAATTTTTGTTTGCAATGTTCTACTAGTTACTTCTCTTTGCTTCTCTTCTAACTGCAGTCGCAGTGCAAGCACTCTCACCCCCTCCGATCTGCTGGCCCTAATTATTATGGCACAGAATATGTATCCCAGTAACACTGACTTGGATGAGCGAAGCCCAGAGGTTTGAGTCACAAGCACATGATCACTGATATTATGATTCCTTTCTAATGTTAGCGTACCTAATTTGTTTTCTTTCTTTGTGAAGGATGTTGATAGCACGTCTGGATCAGGTGCTGACATTTTCTATACCCCACAGCCTTCCCCCACAGAGAGAAACCCAAGCTCTTTAGGTAAGTTAAGTCAATCATTTAGCATGATATGCATAGCTTGGTATCAATATATAATGTTGCATAGAGGTTTACGGAGAAACACAGAAAGTTTCCAGCTCTGATTCCAGCTCTCTGTAAGCACCTTCTCACGGACACTGAACCGCTAAAATGGTCCGCAATCCAGAGAAGTTTGCTAATCTTTGGGGGGAATTACATTGTCATGGTAATTTGCAATGTAATTCCCATAATATCAACAAGACAACATTGTTGAGAGCTAGTTACACATTATATATGGAATAAGCTTTGAAATGGTTTAATTTCATTCTTCATATGTAATGTGGTATCATTTCCATCTGCCTCCATTTTCTATGTGCCACCAGACATGTTTGAGGGCGGAAATCCTTCAGTGTTTGAATTTGTGGACCCAGACATACAGGTTAGAACTGTAGTGTGTTTTGGAGGAATATACACTCTGGAATATACAGTATAACGTGAAATGAAGTCCATTTTCTCACGAGATTGTCAGAATTGATTGTTGTCCCTTTGCCAGATGGCAGAGGACAGTTTACAGACTCTTGAAGTATCTACGATTGACCCCTCAATTCCTCGAAAAGTCTTCCTAGAAGTTTCACTCACAGAGGGTCTCTGTCCCATGATGCCTCACTCCATGTATTGTCTACCTCTGTGGCCTGGAATCACACTAGTATTGCTCGCTAAGGTTTGCCCGTGTCATCACACACCCAAATACAGTTTGTGTTACTCATGCATTGCAGGGTTGCTGTTACAATTTTACAAAGCAATAAAGGTAGAACAGAATTTTAAATGCATTAAGTCAATAACATGTTTATTCTGCCTCAGGGACATAAGCAACATTACAAATGCACGTTAGTACACACCTAAGGTACATACTTGTAGTACATCTGCAAACGGTACTTTGATAATTCTTGGTATGTTAATCATCTCATATGTGTATTGCATTATCTCTCTTTCTGATGTCATGCCCATAGGAGGTGAATTTGTGTGATCTGCCATAATGACTAAATTATTCAGATACATTTACTGATAAAGCTGTCTGGGGAAATTTGATGTTTGCATGAAATCTCCATATTTGCCTCTTTCAGATCCCCAATAGTGGAGTAGCCATGAAAGTGTATGTACTGTTGGAGGCCTTTGCTAACCTGGAGAGGCGTTTAAGTGAAGGCTTGGAAGGGACTGCTGTGATAAAGGGTCAACCTCCTTTACATGACCTACGGAGCAAAGTGGACAAATTCATCAAAGCCCTCAGTCCCACTGACGTACAGGTACTGAATATGTCAAAAAGCATGGTGTATATGCAGGTGCCACACCCGCAGACTTTCAACCCTAAAGAAGGCCCTCCACCTCCCCAGGTTGTCTTTCACCCACTCCTTCCCCTTACCTCAGAGAAAAATGTCATCTACCAACCTTGTATTTTGATGGGCACTCCCGCACTCCTGCCTGACACAATCTGTCAATCAGTCATTTACCATTGCAGTAGGGATTGGGGCCCATCCCTAATGTTGTACTACCTGTACCTGGAATCTCTCTGTCACTGCAGACTGCACACCTTACTGCTATCTTGCTATCGCTATACTCTCACATACATTTCAGCCACTCCTGGCCTCCTTGCACAGTACTCTACTGTGGGTCCATAATGACACAGTGTAACTCTTTTTGACCTTCTCTTTTCTTCTCCATCATTCTCAAACCAATGAGGATGTATGCGGTAACGTCTCTTGGCGTGAAGCTGTGCTGCTTCGTGTTTGTTTCCTCCGCACGTAACTTAACTGCTACATCTCTGTTCCATATCCTGGTCTGAAAACTTATAGAAAGGCCCTCTGTAATGCCAGATTGTACCAGATGATACCTATTACTCTTCACTAATTGAGGAAAATAAAAAACAACCCAAGATTCCTTTTCAGCACCTTGACCAGATTAACTCGGAGTCATCAGTTTACCGATCCATGTACTCTCAATAGTAATGACTTTATGACCTTCTTCAATGACAAAATTCAAACAATAAAAAACACAATTAGAGCTCTGAGACATGTGGACGTATTTGCGGAGGATCTGGCCCAGGGCCCTTACAACATCAGCTAAATCAACAAGCTTTATGTTAGATGCTGTTCCAACTGGTCTGCTCAAAGAAGTCCTTCCCTTAATAGGAACATCTGTACTTGATATGATTAATATTCCTCTGTTGGCTGGCTACTTACCACAGTCTTTCAGGGTTGCTGTGATCAAACCTCTTCTTAGAAGAACAACTCTTGATTCAGGGGTTTTAGCTAAATTCAGACCCATTTCTAACTCTACTTTTCTCTCCAAGATCCTGTAGAAAGTTGTAGCCAAACAGTGATGGGACTACCTGCAGAGCAATAGTTTCCTTGAGGAATTTCAGTCAGGTTTCAGAATGCATCACAGCGCCAAGACGGCACTGTGAAATTCACAACTGACCTCTTACCTGCTTCGGATAAAGGTTTCACATCTGTGTTTGTTCTTCTAGATCTCAGTGCTGCATTTGACACCATCGACCATTGGATCGTACAGACGCTAAAAGATCAGATTGGCATCTTAGGAACTGCCTTAACTGGTTTAAGTCATATCTATTAGACAGACTTCAGTTTGTACATGTTAGCAACGTCTCTTCTGAGCACACTAGGGTTAGACATGGAGTTCCACAGGGCTCCGTACTTGGACCAATTCTGTCCACCCTACACATGCTTCCTCAAGGTGGTATCATAAGGAAACACTATCAACTTTCATTGCTATGCTGATGATACACAACTGTATCTATCAGTGAAGCTTGAGGCAAGCAACTATCTGGCTAAACTTCAGGCTTGTCCTTGCGACATAAAAACATGGATGACCCATTACTGTTGCTCAACATAAATAAAACTGAAGTTACTGTTGTAGGTCCAGCCCACCATAGAAACTCCTTGTGTAATGATATTACTACTTTGGCCTCCTGCATTACCGTAAAAAATCTTTGATCAAGATTTGTCACTGTATGCTCACATTAAACAAATGTCATGAACCACCTTCTTTCACTTACATAATATCTCTAAGTTTAGGCACCTGCTGTCATTGATGGATGCTAAAAAACTAGTTCGTGGTTTTGTTACTTTCAGGCTGGATTACATTAATTCGTTATCAGCAGGCTGTAGCAACAAGACACTGAAGCCTCTCTAGCTGGTTCAGAATGCTACTGATGATGGTATACTGTCAGGAACTCAGAAAAGAGACCACATCTCCCCAGTGTCAGCTTTTCTGCACTGGCTGCCTATAAAATCGAGAATAGAATTCAATATCCTTCTCCTCACCAACAAGATGCTCAATAATCAGACACCTTAAAGCAGTGTTTTTAAACCAGTGTGCCACGGCACACTATGTCATCAGGTGTGCTGCGGACAAGGTGGTCACGTGCATCCCCCCACCCCCGTCGGCAACTTGTGACCGAGTGCGGGAAAGTAGTCGCGCACTCCTCAATTAAAGGTCTGGGGGCAAAATGCCGCCCGCTGCATCATTGTATGTAGCCTGCGGGTGCTCCAGCCACTGCTTTAATGTGCTTTGGTTGTCAATTTAAGGCTCTGATGTGGCCCTCCACGCCATTGTATGTGACCTACAAACGCTTGGATTAAAATCTGGCCCCCTTGAGGGCCACCACCATGTGTAGTATGTTGATGTAGCCATTAGTGAAAATGAGTTTGACACCCCTGATTATAGAGTACGGAGGAGTAATCGTCAGTAATTGTCCTCCCCTCCCATTGTCTCCCTCATTCCTTAGTTTGTCACATTACTTATTCCATCTTCTTAGCACACTGTATTCACTCACTTGAATGTCTTCATCTCTATTCTTTTATACCCTGCTGCAAATCTAGTCCATACAAGTCCTTCGCCTTCACTGTCCAGCTGCTCACGTAGCATACCATACACCCTTTCCTTTGCCAGTGAAGCAGCTCTCTGGCATTTACCAGGCATTCTTGTCTAGCGTCCTAGTCTCCCTTGTGGTCCCGAGTTTTTCTTCCCTTATGTCCTGCAGGTGTTTTCCTGTTCTTCCTCCTTCCACCACCAAAGTTGTGTACAGTATTTTCCTCTGTTCAGAGGAGATGCCACACACCCTCCCTGTTAAGTTCCCTCACCACCTAAACTAATCTCTCCAGACATTCCAGTAAGTCTTCACAACATCTTGGAGCCTGCTGCAAGAATGATCATGAATGTATTTCTGCAATAACACCAGATTTTCTTCACAGTTATCACCACTGCAGAATGCATGGACGGAATTCAAAAGCCGTGCCTTTGCAAGAGGAGGGACTGGATTCAGCAAAGAGTACGTGTGTCTATCCCTTATGTTGAGCTGTCGAAATCTTTCATTAGATTTTCATAAACTAATATCCAAGTGTTGGCATTTGTTTCAGTTTAATCCCTCTGTGTAGAAATATGAAGACACAGTTGTGCGGTCTGTACAGACAGTGTTTCCTCTCAGATAGCTCTGGTAGAGCAGGCAATTCCCAGCCTCTCTCTCCTAGCGTGCAGGAACGAGCCTGTACAATGTTACAGTATGTATCAAACCCACTGTATTTTTTTCTACTACAGTAATTTTTTGCATTAGTGTAACCAAGTCACATTATGTCATCGCTTGTCAATACACTCAATATTAAGCGCAAGTACTGTGTTGTTGTTTGTTTGTGTGTTGTCGACGTATTGCTTTTCAGAGACAAACTGATGGACTGGAAGGACTTTCTACTTGTGAAAAGTAAAAGGAATATCACCATGGTGTCATATCCTTTTACCACTAAAAACCTGTCATATATAAGTGAATGTATATTATTACATAATTATCCCTCACCTATTACATGGGTTATGTTCACACCTCATGATTCATCAGGGTACCGCACTGAATTGCCAAACTTTCCCTAGCCTCCATATGCTCTTACAAAGCTTTTCCATAGTCTTGAACAAACTTTTAAACATTTTCTAGACGTCTCGCCCTCTCTGCCATCATAAGCGTCTACCTCTGGCGCCTGGAGTCACGACCAGAAGAAGGTGCAGGACATGAGGGCGGCATCGTGGTAGTTTAAGCGAAGTTGCAATTAAACACAAAGAGGCGAAATAATGCTACAGAACACAGTTGAAGATGCTGCAGATGAGTACGCAGAGAGCAAACTCAATGGCGCAGGGTGCTGAAAGCTACCGATACTCTACCGTAGAAGGCCCTAAGTGTTATTAAGGCCAGGCTAGAAAATGCTTTTAAACAGATATCCACTTTTATGAAAATCTAAGTTTATATCGGTCACAGAAAACCATGACATAAATTTACATTGAATATTTCTAAAAACCTACTATTTACTGAGACCACAATTGGGGGACTGCAATGCAGTGAGGAATTACTTAACTGCAAAAATGCTGTATCACATACTGCTGGATTTGTAAATGAATGATGAGCACAACATCTTCGTCATTGGTCTTAACATATTCTCTCACTTATCTGGAGGATTTTCCAGGATTAATCCATTTCATTTGTGTGGACAGATCCACTGGCCAAATGATTGCCCCATCACTCAGTATTACAGAGCAAACCTCTTCAGAGTTGGGGAAGGGGCCAGTAGCTCACTTCATCAAAAGCAAGGTGGTAAAACAGTGCAATAGCACAATCCAATTCTTAAATCAGCACAACATTAGAAAAGAAATTGAGCTTTGAGTCTACAATTGGCAGGATTTCAAAGCTCAAAACAAAAACGCAAACATGTTGAATTTGTTATTACTTATTGAAGTTTTCGATTGATACTGGTGTTTGGGTGTTCATAGGGTGAATATACTCAATGGTTGTGCCCTAAACTGACAGGAAAGCTTTACTTTTTGATGGAAAGAACAACATGCAGCAACGGCATACTTTCATTATAGTCACAGTGATTTTATTGGCATTTTTGTATCTGCAGAAGTTTAAAAGGTCTTTTGATGTATTTCCCCACCTAATTTTTTTACATTTCAAGATCTGGGACCTAGTCAGTACATTACGACGTTATCTACAGAAGGGTTACTCCACGGTCACACTGCGGGATGGAGACCTATATTTCTGCTACTTCCTCTGGTTTGAAAATGAAACTGTAAGTGACCACTGAGTGATATTTTCAGATTCAAAGTGATCAATCACGTAGGCCAGGGATGAATCTATATTGTTTCCTCTGTAAACCCTGTGGCTTATATACCGGCGTGGTCAGACAGACATGTGAGGAAAGTTCATGGGCCAAAGAAGACACTACCGGTAGTTTTAATGTAGATTTTGCGTCATATTGCGCATGATGCAAACACCCACGTCCTGGACAACAAACGAAAAAATGTGATGCAGCCATTAAGGTAAAGGCAATCGATCAAAGAGAGAAAAAGAGCAACTGTGCGTAAGTATGGCATCAATGAATCATCGATGTGATGTGGGAGTCGGCGGTGGTAAGAATTAAGTCAGTGTAAAGAGGCGATAGTCTAAGCAGAAAAAGGAAAAGCTAGTGACAGTGTTGGTGCTTTTTGTTTAATCTTCTAACTAGGCCTGTTGCAGTCGTGTTGGTGTGGTGTTGATGCCCTACTGACGATTTTCAGGCACAGTTTGGAAAGGCCCGTCGTGAATAAAACTACATAAAAAAATATCTCCTATCTCTTTGGCTGTGGAAGGTTCAACCACTCTCTCTCTTATTTATTTTTGGATAAAAATATTCTATAGGCACTGCATCATTTGCACTCTCTAAAAATGTTAGTTGTTGTGGTATGGTTGGTGTCGTGGTGTTTTTTTTCTTTTCTTTGTTTGCAGATGTTCAAATTTAACATACAATTTAACAATACATACATACATGCTAAATTCAATTGTAACCTGTATGCCTGTTTCTGTCTGTCTGTCTGTCTGTCTCTCTCACTCACTCACTCACTCACTATATATATGTATGTACATGTATATGTATGTATATATGTATGTGTATTTATATATGTATGTGTATGTATATGTATATACTTATATTTAGATATGGATAGGTATATACAATATATATTAGATACAGATGATAATCACAAAAAGCATTCTGGGTAGGTTTCTACTGGTTTTAATATCTAAATCCAGTGTTAAAAATAAGTGTTTGCTTGAAATTCTACAGCATATTTACCTAGCAAACATGATCACAGTTGAGCATTTATTGATAGTTAATTATCACTCAGGGTTATAAACTAGAGGCAGTGGATCTTCCTGTCCTACCTGATGACTCACCCCCAATTGGAATGCTTGCTTGGGACTACTACAGGTAAGTCATGAAGTATCATCTCACTAGCCTCGCTTTTTTGAGATTTACTGTCTCGAATACATTCATGACATCCAATTCCATCTTATACTGATGCATTTTACAGGAAGTTGCTGCGATACTACAGTAAAAACCACCAAGGAGAGGTGGTAAAATGCTACGAGCTGCTGACTGTCCACCTGGGGGTCATTCCTACAGAGTTTATCCTTCAGCATTGCCGACAGCTCGCAAACAAACTGTGGGAGCCCTCACGCAATCCACTGCTGTAAAGGCCTCCAGCGGATAGGGCACACGGTTACGACTAAGACAGAGCAATAAAAGTTGTCACATCACATATTGTGCTCCCAGTTGACCAGTAACATTTCCATTTTTTCACTATGTATTGTGGTTTTAATTCAAATTTTAGGTAACATATAAGCTTATAATTTTTTTGTAAAATTGCAATATCTGAGATGATTCCAAAGATTCATGGCTGCATCGTTAATCAACTTCTGCGGCCAACATCCTTTTGCTCTTTCCCGCTACTTTGACAGCACTGCCTTGCATGTTTTCAATTCAGTTCAGTTCAATTTCGGAGCATGTCACAGCCAAATGCCAAAAATTACTATGTTAGATAAACAACTAAGATGGAGCGATTCAGGGATAAGGTCTGGCAGTCAAGATTGAGATGGTGTGATCATGTGTATGCCTCAAAAAACAAAAATGAATCCATACTCGTTATTTTGAAAAATGACCACTCTTTCTTTCACTTGCTGTTCCTGACACCCCTGACTAACTATTTGATGCATTGCATCGCAAAGCAAGCAGTAACTTTGCATTTTTCACAGCCATTTATGATTTCAACAGTGTACTTAATCAAGCATACTGTTAAAGATATTGGAATAAGCTTCTGTGCTCATGTATTCCTTGATTATGCAGATACATAATTCAAACAACTTATCTGTACTACTCTTGGAACTCAGAGAGAGTGTTCTGTGCCTTGTCATATGGGGAATTCTTTACTCCCTGGAAAACAATTCATCATGGTCAGCTGTGTATTAATTGCGACCAGCTCATGTAATTATTGTAATTAGCAGATGTGTCAGCTAATGAGTTTATCGCAGTCAGTTGAGAAACAATGTCTCTGCTTTCCTAAATAGAACAGCAAAACAAAGGGCGAAAAGCTCGTTGAAGACAGTCTCTCGTGACAGAGACCTTTTGTGCTCCTTGACAGCTCTTCCCTTGCAAGCATCAACGGTGATACTTTGTCTGTTGTCTGGTTCCAAACCAGGGGCATTTGACCCCAACGCTAATTTTGGTCCTTGGAGCTGGATCCCAACATACCTGAGGACAGACTTGAGGAGGACGAGATGCCGAAGACCACTAGGGGTGTCACTAGGTGATCAGAGGAAAGCCCTGAGAAGTGAATTCTTCATCAGGCCGGTTGATAAAACTTTGTCCTCCATATTGCCCGACTCAGATTGAAGGGATTCGCAACCCCAAGGAAAAGGCGACCAGCAGAGGTAGAAATAAGACTAAACTCTTATTATAAAGTAGGAATAAGCCTAAAATCTTATTCTGAGTAAAATAGGAATAAGTGGAAAGTGTTATTGTGAGTTAAGTAGGAATAAGGCTAAAATCTGGCTCTGAGTAATGTAGGAATAAGTAGAAAGTCTTATTCTGAGTAAAGTAGGAATAAACCAAAAATCTTATCCTGAGTAAAGTAGGAATTAGCCTAAAGTCTTGTTCTGACTAAAGTAGGAATAAGTCAAAAGTTTTATCCTGACTAGAGTAGGAATAGGCCTTAAAGTCATATTCAGAGTAAGGTAAGAATAGGCTGTAAGTCTTATTCTGAGTAAGGTAGGAATAAGCCTAAAGCAGGGGTGTCAAACCCCTTTTCACCAAGGGCCACATCAGCGTGGCCATGGCGCCCAAGGGGCCAGATGTCAGTGGCAATTATAAAGGAAGTATAGATGCAATAAATTGTAAAATCTATCCATCCATCCATCCATCTTCTGCTGCGGGGGCGGGGCCGGGTTGCAGGGGCAGCAGTCTCAGAAGGGAAGCCCAGACTTCCCTCTCCCCAGACACCTCCTCCAGCTCCTCTGGGAGGATCTCGAGGCGCTCCCGGGCCAGCTGGGAGACATAGTCCCTCCAATGCGTCCTGGGTCTTCCCGCGACCTCTTCCCAGAGGGACATGCCCGGAACACCTCCCTGGGAAGGTGTCCAGGAGGCATACGGAAAAGATGCCCGAACCACCTCAGCTGGCTCCCCTAGATGCAGAGGAGGAGTGGCTCTACTTTGACCTCCTCCTGGTTGACAGAAGTCTTCACCCTATCTCGTAGAGTGTGTCCCGCCACCTTGTGGAGGAAGCTCATTTCGGCGGCTTGTACCTGAGATCTTGTCCTTTCGGTCATGACCCATACATGACCATAGGTGAGGGTAGGAATGTGTGAGAATTTTAATGTAAAATGTCAGAGCCCATTCAGAAATCTCTTATATTACCAATTTTTTACTTATTCAAAGTAGAAATATCCCATTTGAATAGATGTAAAAAAGGTTTTGCAATTATTCAATCACAGATCCTTGTATTTTATCAGGAAAAGAAACTCAATTGATCAGTTAACAATCAATCAACGAGTCAACAACCTGGTCCCCTTCTTCCCTTCTTGATAAACTGACATTTTAAAAAGTGTTAATCTGGTCATTGCACAGCTGCCGTCATTTTATCAGTAACATGATCCACCTGCATTTTGGGAGGCGTAGCTTTGGAGTCAATGCTCATTTAAATAAGGGAGATTTATTTTGAAACGTATCAGGCTCTGTTTGGCCAGTGGGCCTTGAGTTTGACACCGGTGGTACATTGAAACAGTTGCTCAAGGCCTCGCGGGCCACATAAAATGATGCCACAGGCCGCATTTGGCCCCCGGGCCTTGAGTTTGACACTTGTGGCTTAAAGTCTTAGTCTGAGTGAGCTGCTGAGTAGGAATAAGCCTGAAATCTGATTCTGACTGGGCAGATATCATTATCCGTGTAGTCCTTCCTTTTAACCACAAGGTAATGTGAATGATTTTTGAAAGCAAAGGAAAGAAAAAGACAGGGATTAGAATGTGCGAAGTTATGGAGTTCAGAAAGTCAGAGAAGGAAAAGAAGGTGCTGGACGAGGGAAAGAGATGTATTGGCAGTGCAGATGATGAATGTGCAGGGAAAAGTAAAGATAGAGAAGCTTATCATTTAAATGGTTTAGAGGTTGTGCAAGTATTTCAGTGTGTTTTCAAAACTGATAAGGGAGCAGTGCGGGGAGCCTTCACTGGCCGCCAGTTCTCCTCAGACATGCAAAAGAGGAGACACAAAAGAAAAAAACAAGCAACTGCCTTCTTCAC
The DNA here is from genome assembly GCA_900312935.1 of Carapus acus. Classification (NCBI taxonomy): domain Eukaryota; kingdom Metazoa; phylum Chordata; class Actinopteri; order Ophidiiformes; family Carapidae; genus Carapus; species Carapus acus. The sequence continues at coordinate 24,159 of OMPJ01034052.1, read as the reverse complement.
ATTAGACGCTGCGTTTTTCTGATGCCGACCTTACACCCCAGTACACAATCGTGGGATTTCGAGATGGTGACAGGGAAAGACTGCGAGATGGCAGAGGGGGAGAAAATTTGAGAAAAGAGGAGGAGGTGTTATTTCTTGGGCACACTTTGTCTTTGACAGGGAAAGCTTCACGCCAAAGACCCAATTACATGGCCCTTGCTGGCATAAAACTGAAAATAGAAATAAAATTTTAAAAAGGAGGTTAGGTTTCTTGAGGTTTAAAGTCCGTAGGACTGAAGTCCTCTAAATTCAATGAATGAATGAATGAATGAATGAATGAATGAAAGGCCTAAATGTCTGTGATCCTCTGTGCATTGTGAAGACTGTATTTTTGCTGTGTTGAAATTATGGGGTGATGATCGAGACTTTTGCTGTGTTGACAATTGTGGGGTGAAAATTGAGATTTCTGTTGTTCATCTGAAAAAGAATTTAAAGCATGCTGTTCTAGTCTATGGACTATTTTTAATCTAAGGACATTTATTCTTTTTTCTACTGGAGACTGGAAAGCAGTTCCTGGGTGGCGTGACCTTCTCCATCTCTGAACAATAGACTCCCTCTGTCCTCAAATCCACCCAGCCAAAAAGGACATTTGTATACATCTACTGTATATTTATTGGAAATTTAGCAGCTAATTCCAACTACTGTCTAGAATTATGACTGCTACAATCACTTTAAAGAAAACATACAGTGTATGGAAATTTTCATTTTTATTTTTTTTAGAGGTCTTTCTTTTGAAAGTTGGTTTTCATTTCCATTTTCATTTGGGCATAAACTCCCAATTCCTGACTCTTTTCTACGGCCCGTAGTGCTTTCCTCTTTTGCATCTCGTAACAGATGTTGGCCTCCACAAAGATTTATAGTAATCCGGTGAGTCCAAGGCTGGCGTTTTGGCCTCTTTCTGACCTGAGAGATGCTGGCTGGCCCGTCACTCAGGGTGACAGGTTGGTGTCTGGTCTGACTGGGGTGAGACAGAGGATGACGTGGAGCCATTTGACACAGGCAAGGTTCTGCCTCCTCGTGTCGTCTCTCCTCTCTCTCTAACTCTTGCAGGAGGGTGTTGGAGCTGCCGGCGCTCTCTCTCTACTAGATGTCTCCTCATTTCTGTAATTCCACCAATGTCTTCTCTCTCTCTCTTTTCAGTTGTGTCCATTTTCTTGCTGTGTGCCGTCTCTCGGCATAAGGGAGACGCACAGTTGTTGGACTTTGAAAACACGCAGTGCCAGACAACCCTGGCTCTTAGAGACTGTGCCGACTAGTAGTCTATATAACAGTGTTAAAAGATATGCTTTGTACAATAAACTGTAACTTTATTTGTGGATACTTGTTTTTGATGTGAGATTTCAATGCAAATGTCCATCCATAACTTTTTTTTCTTTTTCAAAGAAAAAAAAGAAGGCGTTGTCTGATTTGTAGATGGATGAAGTTTCAGAGATCTATCTAGATCTAGAAAAAACATGACGGAAAATGGAAATCGGATGTTCAAACGCAAACCGGTCCTCCCTCGCAGCCTCTATGAGATTGCTGCTATTTGAGTCAAGGGCCATGCCATATCTCAACAGGGGGGATGGTGAACATATTGAATAGGCACTTCAGTACATTCCGATTCATGAATGACTCTAAAAACAATTGTAGAGCCTGTCCAGTCTGTGCTTGACATATTTCACGAGGTAATTTTAGACCAAAAAGAGTACACGTCCCACAACCATCTTATCCATTTCACATGTTACACATGGATTTGTTTGAGTTACAGCGTCAATGGCCCACATTTTGTGAATGAGGTCGCTTGACATGTGGCAGAGCACATGCAAATCACATTAAAGAATCATTATTCATACCAACCTTAGAGTGCAGGACTAATTGAGAGAACTAAAGGAACAGTAAAAGGGCAATGTAGGAAGTGCATGGAAGAGACAGGCAGGCCTTGGCCTGAATGTCTAGATTTAGTAAAATTGTATATGAAAATAACATCAACTGACACGGGACTGAGTCCTTTTGAAATGATGTATGGCCTTTTCAACCTTTCCGACTGCCCCGTTTCCACGGGAACTGGAAACAGCTGATAAAAGAACAAAACTTATGTGATTACATGCAACATCTGTTACAATCAAATGAAGTTGTCAAAACTAACAAACTGCCGGAGTCTGACCTTGTGTTACAGGAACAGGATATCCAGTTAGGAGACTGGATCTACATCAAAGCCATTAAGAGAAAGCACTGGCACAGACCTAAGTGGGAAGGCCCGTTCCAGGTCCTGCTGACTACTCAAACAGCTGTAAAGATTGCAGAGAGATTCACCTGGATACACCTCAGCCACTGCAACAAAACAGAGGTTACTGGCAGACCTATAGAGTAGTGGCGAAGTCCTACTATAGAGGCGCGTTGCCTCCTAGTGGTACAACGTCTCAACGTTGGTGAAGCAAACAACTCATCCCTACTCAATCAGGGGTAAAGGCCTGTAGCTGCACTGTGCAGTTGGTTGCCAGTCCTCGCCACAGACGAGGATTGAGGAAGCAGATGGTTATCCTCGCATACCTAGAGGTCAGCCTGGCCCTCTTCCTTGGTTGGTGGTCTCTTGCAGGTGGCCAACAGATAACAACTAGGGTTCTACGGGAAATTCATGAACTGGAACAACATGATCATGACAACGTATGGTGGAACCTAGCTCATGTAACAGCCAGATGAACAACTAACCAATCATGTTATGTTAATAGCATCATTCCACATCCAGCTACAGAAAACACTGTGTTTAGGCTTGTACCTTTGTTAGTTATGAAACAATTCATTTGTTACAAGATTTAACAGTTGCTCATCTCAACAGAAAACAAATGGTGGCTCACTGGGATGGGCTGGGAACTGGCACAGGGCACGATGGTTCGCAGGATTCGCCGCCCTGGGGAAACGGGGCAAGAACCAGGCATTTGTTTCCACCCACCACGAACACCAAGTCGACCACAGCTAGACTTGGGATCTGCATCAAAGTGCAAACATATTATTGACATTGCATGTATTTTGAATGAGACAAATTATACCAGAGACTGTCGCTCCTATCAGTCAGGATTGACTAGGTCCCTAATTTTGAATCTACCTGCTCTCCCAGGGAAAACATCATTTTGTACTTTTTCAGGACATTGCAGTGATAATCTCACAGTGGTGGCACCAACACAGCTAGGATATCCCTCATCCACCAACATGGTGTGGATGTGCGGAGGGAGGTTGTACCTATTCCTCCCATCCGGGTGGACAGGGACATGCCATCTCTCATTCCTTCTGCCGGATTTGTCCGTGGTCCACACGATCAACATGTCATCTCACCCTGAGATGGAGACTCACCATCACCATTGACACATGAGAGACCCGATTCCTGCTGATCGGCGGCTGGCAGTGGGGTTTTTCCCAAACTACTGGGTGATAACGCATTCACACCTACAAGTGATCTTACACTATTGAGAATCTGACGGCTGAGGTGGATCGGGGTTTTGCAGCCCTTAACCAGATGAAGGCTCTGCAGGTGCTTCGGCGAACCTAGCTGACATACTGTACACAATGAGCTCACTAAACTCAAGGATGATCTGCATCAGGCCTACTTGAAAAAGTCAGAGGGAGTAGGATGGGACCCTCTGAATTGGCTGACGTCAGGGGTTTGGTGGTCTGTCCTGTTGAAGTTTGCAACACCAGTTTTGATGATTGTACAACTTTTTGGTGTATTTACATCATGCATCTTGACCAAAATCCATCCATTCATCCTGCTCACATTTGTGCGTACGAAGAACTGTGCCAAGAAGATGACGACTTCCTTAATGCTGTTATTCTGTGATAAGCTCGATGATGTGAAAACTGAAAATGGTGTGTGTAGAAGGTAGTGAACTGAAGTACTGCTTATAAATGATTAATGGGGAGAAATGTTGGATATATTGGAGTAAGCCTTTATTCACATGTATTCATTTTTAGCGCAGATAGATAATTCAAACATCTTATCAGTACCACTCTTGGAACTCAAAGAAAGTGTTCTGTGCCTTGTCATGTGGGGAATTCTTTACTCCCTGGAAAACAATTTATTACGGTCAGGTGTGTATTTATTGAGGTCAGCTCATGTAATTATTGCCATCAGCAAATGTGTTTATTGTGGTCAGCCAATAAGTTTATTGCAGTCAGCTGTGAAACAATGTCTCTGCTTTCCTAAATAAAACAGCAAAGCAAAGGGCGAAAAGCACGTTGAAGACATTTTGACAGAAACCTTTCGTGCTCCTCGACTGCTCTTCCCTTGCAAGTAACAAAGGTAATACTTTGTCTGTGGTCTGATTCCAAAACAGGGGTGTTTGACCCCAACACATACCATATGATCTTGAATTGCTTCACCGGTGTTGATTAACAGCCATTGATCTATTTTTCACTGGATTTATCTTAATTTTTATAAATTTTCTCATCTACAAATCTTCAATCCTGAGAGTTGATGTACACCAAATTCAATCCTGGTAAGCAGTCTTCCAGCATGATTGCTGCTACGGAGAAACACAACAATGTAGTGCATGGGCCCCAGCAGCTGTCTGCCAAATCACAGTGCTCCTGTCAGGTCGTTCACAGCTCCAGCAGCTACTAAATCCCTCAAGAAGAGTGTCTCAGCAGTGACATCGTGTACCACCTGATGATTAAATAAATTGCAAAACAATTAGCATTAATTTTTCTGTTAGGGCATGTATTCATTCTTGTCATTTATTTGGGGATGTTTGGTTGAACAAGTGACTCTAAACTGTAGCCTGATCTGATCTTACTTGAGCCTTCATTGCACCCATACGTATGGTCTCATAGTAGTGAAGCTTGGTATCTGGGTGCTGCATGTCATAGCCAAATCCTGCAAGGCTTACGTGGTCACACAGCTGCAAAGCCATCACTACAGCACTAGCACCCAGAGTGGGTATCATCTAGTGGTGGAAAGAAATAATTGTCCAGTTGCAATACAACCACTGAGCACAAATTTCTGACACTTTGTGATCCATACCTTTGCGTGTTTAGAAGTGTATGTCTGTAGGACTTGGCTTGTCTTATGTATGATCTCTGGGTGGAGGATTCGAAAGCTGTCTGGTTTCAAGGGAATATCATCCACTACCTCCCTCCAGAACCATAGTGTGGACCAAAGGCTCTTCCAAAACAAGAAATAGACCAATACTTGGTGTGAAAAAATTACAGTACTGTACCACTATTGAATCACTTGTAATTGTCAGTTTTTGTGGTGGTGAGCCCACCAGAGGCTGCTTGTTGATTATACTGGTTAGCCAATCTAGGTCCAGACTCTTAAAGACCACAACAGCAACCATATTTGTTTTTTGGTACTCCTTAGCAGACAGGGGGGCTCCCTCAGGGTATATCAGACGGATGGTGGTGTGGGAGCCTGCATCTCTCTCGAAGCCAAGCACAGGAGCGTTATTCAACCTAGGCAGAGTCAGATCACGTGTCATACATACTGGTATGCTACCTCCAACATGGTAATGCTGTTACTAAGTCCATACATTTTCACAAATAATTTGCCACATTCCCATCACTTTGTTATTCCCATCATCCACTAATCCTTTTTCCTTATTCGCCTGAATTTTGTCTCGGTGTGCGCATCGACCCTGTATGTACTTTTTTGGATGGATTTTTGACTGCATGCAATTTTGCATGCTTTCAGCAAATTCTGCAATTGCGTATATTTTTCATTTTCTTAGGTTATATTGATTAGCCTGTGACTCCTCACCTGATAATAATATCATGCTGATCTATGTGTGGCCCAAGATGGCTTCCACGAAGAATCCCTCCACTTCCCACCACTACACATCGCATGCAATTTTCTTCCCTATTCAGGAAAATGGGCAAGCCTGGCTGAGGTAGAGAGGCAAGAGCTATTGCCAGATGCTCCTCACTGCCCTGAAGTCCTAAAGGAGGGCACAGATCCCAGTGCCTAGGTTGCAGCACAAACACAGGGATGTCAACCAGGCTTAGACAGCTGGACAGGGGCGTGAGGTGTTTGAGACACCATTCAGGCTGACAGGGACCTGATAGCAGTGAGGCAGAATTATTTAACAAGGCCTGCAAAGAGAAAGAGAGATCTTGTGTAACTTCAGGCAAAACCCAATGGGAGATCAATGTTATCCAATGATTGGTTATTTTAAATGACAGTTCCCTCTGGCTGTCTTTATCAGTTGAAATGATCAATTATTACATTGTGCTGATGATATTGGTAATACCAGTGATTATAAGGCAATGATGACAATGCTGTGGGTTACACATTCAGACATAGATGAGATTAATCTTAATAGTACTGCAGATCATCATTTCCAGTTTTTAAGTATTGCTATGGTAAATCTGGATTCACATTAGAATGAACAGATAGACTGTACGCATACCAAACTTTTGGGATGTTGATAGTCGCAGAGAGCTTTCAGCTTGTCTAAAAAGAAATATGATGGAATCAGCACTGATGCGTAACATCCAAATAGCGTCACAAGGCTGAGCACAAAGTTCTGAGTCCTGTTAAAGATGAGAGAAAACATAAAGCTTGCTGTGTAATGTTTGATAACTTGCTGAATTAGCGGTACCTTGTCAGAAAGAAATTCTTGGAGTGCTGCCTTTTCTTTATCTGTTGTCTGCAAATGACAGTTGCTGGTACTACTGTCTCCCCAGCAGACAGAGGCAATACAAAGCCATTGTGGTGCTCCATCACGCTCAGGTAAGTATGACCATCTCCAACACCTGGGGGGGTTATTACAAAATGCAAAACAAATTGTCAGTGAAGTGCTGGGAGTTTCTCATGTGATGAAGCTGATAGTGTCCCAGAGTTAATCATGGCAAGATCCTTGGACAACCGAATCAACTCCTGGGGAGAGTAAGACCACTTTGCAAGATGTCATGGGAAAATTGCATGACATTTGGAAAAGCACTCCTCTTCTTTAGGAAATTGTTGTAAGTTGTATCACATAAATTAGGTTGAAAATGTAATTGCATTTTGGTGGAAATCCACATAAATTAGGTTGACAATGTAATTGCATTTTGGTGGAAATCATTGAACACACATCAAAGTTAGATGTGTCACATCACATCTGTACAGTCAATGAGTCAAATGTTCTTACTGAATTAGGAATCAAGAGTCTGAGGTTCCCCCAACATGTCCATCAATGCAAAACCATATGAAGCATTTGAAAGTGATCATATGGTGTGGGACAAAAAAAATGGAAATGGAACCGATCTAATGTCTGCCAACTTCACCAATCAGCTGGACCAGGATCTGACGAGATGCAGGTGGTTCAGCATCCAAGGCAATGAGTCTGTGGACAACAGAAGTACAGCTCAGCTGTTGTTGTTTTTTGGTGATTAGTTCAAAATGTGACTAGATTTATTTAAAAATATCTTGGCAGATTTTCTTTGACATTACATAATTGATGACTCTGTGAAACATGGTGCAAAATAGTCTTGTGATTTGTTTAAAAGGTTTGGCCGTGGCTATTGAAATGGGACATTTTTCCTATCAAATGGAGTATGCAAGTGATCATCTGAAAATTAAACAGTTACTGAAATTAATGGAAACAAAGTGCTAAATATTAATCCGTTTCCCTCTTTGTTGTCATTGTTGATAATTATTGTGAGTAATCATTGACATGATCAGGGGTCTTCACACAGATTAAATTCAATTCAATTCAATTTGAATAGCATCAAATCATAACAGGAGTTATCTCAAGGCGCTTTACAGAATGGAGCAGGTAGTGCTCCTCAACATGTTAACAGTCAGGGGCTATGGGATGGACACACAGACACCCAACACATCCCCCATTATTGACAGTGGCGAGGAGAAACCTCCCCTCAAGGGAAGAAACCTCGGGAAGGCCAGAGTACAGGTGGGCAGTCAACTGCCTTGACCAGTTGGGTTGGGAGAGAGAGGGAAGGAGAGAGGGATAGAGAGGCAGAGAGAGACAGACACAGGTGTAGGGATGCACAGGTGTAGGGATGTGCAGCAGCAGCAGGAGCAGGACCCAGATGTTTGGAGGTCCGTCATCACTGGTGGTGTTCTAGCTGCCGGCTACGGGGTAATAAAGCACAAGACAACACTTTGGGGAAGAAGCCCAATTAGTAACATGCAATTACCAGACAAGGATGCAGGAAAGGGTGGATGGGTGCAAGTGAGGCGGAGAAGGAGAGGAGATTGAGGAAGAGGGGGAGAGGAGAGTGTCAGTGTGTCATCTGTTTCTAGTTGCATAGTTTTGTCTAACTGTAAGCTTTATCGAAAAGGAAAGTTTTAGCCCACTATTAATAGCAGTGAGGGTCTCTGCCCACTGGACTGAAGCAGGAAGATGGTTCCACAGGACAGGAGCCTGATAGCTAAAGGCCCTGCCCCCTATGCTACTCTTGCTGATTTTGGGGATCACTTTTAACCGAGCGCTTTCGGATTAAAGAGTTCTGGTTGGATGATAAGGCACAATTAGCTGATAACTAATTGTGCCTTGTGCCTTCACTAACCAGTGAAGAGAAACTAACACTGGGGAGATGTGGAGATGTATCATTAATCATTATCAATAATGTACAACTAGAGGCGAACTGAGCAAATAAGTTTTTCAGTGGAGCGTATCAAACTGGTAGCTTTTCATGTGACTCAGTACCCATGAGGTCTCAAAAGGTTGGTGACCCCTGATCTAAAACATTTGCAATTAAACTCAAAAGCTATCCGATTCAAATGGTGGATTAATCGGTTAAATGCAATCAGTTCAGATAATGTTTCTGGTAAATCCCGATCTATTATGAATTGTTTTTGCTGTTGTTGTTATTATTTTTTTACCTCACAAATGGAATATTTGGACTTATATTTGGACTTAGTTACGATCCTAGTGGGAGAGTTGAGTGAGGGTCGCCACTCGCACTGCGGCGTGCGCGCTCTCTCTACAGTCGTGCAAGTGGCCGGTGGGGAATCCAAAATTCAAAAACTGTGACTCCAATGACGTTTTGTCGAAGAGGCAAAATACCTGACCGACGCTATAGGCAGAAAAATAAGAACCAAATCAAGGTTCACCGTTAGCATATCTTCACGAACATACCGTAAAAACACTTACCGAAGTGACAACACTGACACCAAATGACAGCGATGAATTGTTCAAGTAATTTCTCCACGGCTCATGTCGTATTAGCCACAACACAGAACAAAATGAACTTCGATAAGCAACTTTTGGCCAAGACTTCAGGTTCAAACGATTACTCTTCACTTAACCCTCTCCGGCAACCCTCTTCCGACACTTATTTCCGCTCACGTTCCCGGGCCACCAAAGGTACGCACGGGGTTGGTTACCTTAAAGGGGACAGGTAAGTTCAGTAAGTAAAGCTAGAATGGCACATTTTGATACAAATATAAAAGAAAATACATTATCTTGAATAACACCACTCAAATGAAGTACATTTCAAAGGAACATTTATGTGTTTCAGAGAACGTCTTTATCAATTCAATGCATTTTTTCTTCATCTCTAACTAATATGTGTCACCATTGCCATCTTTAGTGAGGGAATGAGACAGGTGGAAGAGAACCTGGTTTGGTGGACATTTTTCCTGGTGAGAAGAGGAAAGAGATTCAGCAGGAGCAAGACAGAGTATGTCAGGAGCTTGGGGAGCTCTTTGACTCAAGCCTGAGAGGCTCTGCAGCCATCTAGAAGTGTGGTGATGAGCTAAGAGCTTGGCTGATCAAGTCTGACTTGCCTGGTAGGTTTAAAGCCCAGTCCCTTTGTCGTAGCAGCCCTAACCTGGGATGTGGAAGAACAGGTGCTGGAGGCTCTCCGTAACCAGCCAGATCCCAGCGCTTGCCCAGCAGACTGCCTCTTTGTCCCTGAAAACCTGAGGTCCCAGGTCATTCAGTGGGGACATGACTCCCGTCTGGCTTGTCACCTTGGCTCCACCTGCACTTGTCACCTGCTCACCCAGCGGTTCTGGTGGCCCTCTCTGAGAAAAGATGTGCGGGAATTCGTCCAAGCCTATCGCATCCACAACCAACACAAGTCATCCTGCCAGCCTTCAGCCAGTTGGCTGCAGCCTCTGCCTGTGCCCATACGTCCCTGGTCCCACATCTCCCTTGACTTTGTCTTGGGGCTGCCCCCTTCCAGTGGCATGACGGTCATTCTCACCATAGTAGACTGATTCAGCAAAATGGTACACTTCGTTCCCCTCCCCAAGCTACCAACCGCCAAGGAGACCGCCCAGGTGATCCTGGAACACGTCTTCCGAATCCACTGCCCAAGGATGTTGTTTCTGACCGGGGCCCACAATTCTCCTCCGTCTTTTGGAAGGAAATCTGCCATCTGCTGGGAGCCACGGTCAGTTTGACCTCCGGATTCCATCCACAATCCAATGGGCAGTCAGAGCAGACGAACCAGGAACTGGAGAAGGCACTGCAATGCATGACATCCCGCAACCGCGACTCCAGGTTGCAGCAATTGACATGGGTAGAGTACGCCCGCAACTCACTGACCTGCTCTGCCATGGGTATGTCCCCCTTCCAATGTGTCTATGGATACCAGCCACCTCTATTTGCCAGCCAGGAAGGGGAGGTCACCTGCCCGTCTGCACTTGCTTTTGTCCGTCGTTGTCATCGCACCTGGTCGCAAGCCCAAGCAACACTGCTCAAATCCGTTGCCAGCCACACTACCGGGGCAAACCGTCAGAGAACTCCTGCTCCCACTTACCAGGTGGTATGGTTGTCGACCAAGGACCTACCATTCAGAGTGGAGTCGCAAAAGCTGGCGCCTAGGTTCCTTGGCCTGTTCCCCATCGAAAGGGTGATCAGTCCCACTGCTGTCCTGCCTAATTCCATGAGGGTGGACCCCACATTCCATGGTAAAACCCGTACATTAGAGTCCGCTGGTCCCTGCTGCACCTCCTCCCCTCCTCCACGCCTCGTCGATGGTGGTCTGGTATACCCCGTCCTCTGCCTGCCTCGGTCCAGACGGAGGGGTAAGGGCCTCCAGTACCTCATCGACTGGGAGGGCTATGGACCTGAGGAGAGAACCCGGGTGCCGGCAGGTCAGATTGTGGATCGGACCCTCATCGCCAACTTCCACCGACAGCATCCGGACCAGCCCGCCATCCGCCATGGTCGTCCAAGGCGGTCCCGCCTCTCCGCCCACCAGGCATCCGACCTTGGTCTGGCCTGGACCCTGGCCCAGAACCTGTCCTAGATCCTGATGACGACTCGCGAGCTCCCTCTGGGGATGAGGCCCTGGGCTCTGATCCCTCCGAGGAGTTCTGACCCTCTGCCCGCCCAGCTTGGTGGGGTTTCTTGGGGACTTCTGGGGCCGTCCTAGGGGGCGGGGTGGTCTGTCATGAGCTCTCTGTCTCTGCCTGATAACAAGCGCTAATTGATTGCAATTACGTACCTGCTACTCAGCTCACTGCTCTCTCTGCTCTGTCTGATCAGCCCCACCTGTCTCTGCTCTCGTTAACCTGCCAACTGCACTGCATTTCCTGTTTACCATCCCCAGCATATAAAGCCCTGTTTTTCAGTACAACCTTGTCAGATCGTCTGCAAAGCCTACACCCTGAACCTGTTTGTCTGCGCTCCACAATGACTCCAGCCTGTGAACTCGGACCTGCCTGATTACTGCCAACTCTTCTGCCCTGGACTTCCAGCCCTTTGGCGAGTAGCCACCAAAACCCTTCAATAAACCGTGTAAACGTGACGCAGTTGTGGTCCTCATCTGTCTGAACTGTGACAAGGTCTTGATCGAAGATGACTCCTAAATTTTCTACTGTGGCGCTGTGGAGTAAAGCCATCCAGAGTAGCAATGTCATTACATAGGGAGTTTCTAAGATGCTCTGGACCAACAATAACTTCAGTTTTGTCTGCGTTGGGCAACAGAAAGTTACGGGTCATCCACGCTTTTATGTTCCTAAGACAAGCCTGGAGTTTAGCCAGATGGTTGGTTTCCTCAGGTTTCACTGATAGAGGCAGTTGTGTATCGTCAGCATAACAGTGGAAGTTGATAGAGTGTTTTCTGATGATTGGTTGGAGTACGGAGCCTGGTGGGACTCCATGTCTAACCCTAGTGTGCTCAGAGAACACGTTAACATGTACAAACTGAAGTCTGACAGATATGACTTAAACCAGCTTAAGGCGGTTCCTTTGATGCCTGTCAGATTTTCTAGCCTATGTAAAAGGGTCTGATGGTCAGTGGTATTCAACACGGCACTGAGATCTAGTAGAACAATCACAGAGGAAAGACCTTTATCAGAAGCGGTTAGGAGGTCAATTGTGACCTTAACCAGTGCCGTCTCGGTGCTGTGATGCATTCTGAAAACTGACTGACTAAATTATTTCTCTGCAGGTAATCGCATAACTGTCAAGCGACAACTTTCTCCAAGATCTTGGAGAGGAAAGGAAGGTTAGAAAATGTCTGTAGTTAGCTAAGACGCCTGGATCAAGGGTGGGCTTTTTAAGAAGAGGTTTGATTACAGCAACTTTGAAAGACTCTGGTACGTAGCCAGCTAATAGAGGCATGTTAATCATGTCAAGTACAGATGTTCCTAATAAGGGAAGGACTTCTTTGAGCAGACGAGTTGGAATAGTGTCTAACATATAGGTTGTTGATTTAGCTGAGGAGATTTTCTGGGCTAATGCAGGGGAGGTGATAAGGGAGAAGAAATCTAGGGAAGAGTGGAGGAATGTTGCCCAAAACCCTTGCTCCTGCCCTCCTCGCACCAGATGATGAATTTTACAGTTTCATGGCCAACGGAACAAAATAACTCTTTATTCTGTTGGTCCTGCACTTGGGGCATAGCAGCTGGCCCTATTGGAGCCGCTGGTCGGGTCTCCCAAGGCAAAAAGCTGGTCAGTCTAAGAGCAGCTCCAGACCCCTTATAAAGAAAAGAAAACAAAAGAAGTGCACGTCACCTGGACTGGCATCACCGGGGCCCAACCCTGGATCCAGGCACGGGGTTGGGGCTCGATAGCGAGCGCCTGGTGGCCGTGCCTCCGCCCAGGGGCCTTGGCTGGGCTCAGCTCAAAAAGGCGACGTGGGTCCACCCCCGAGGGCATCCAAGAAGGCTGGATACTCTGCACTGCTGTTTGGCACCCTGGCCTGAACAGGCTAGGGTGCCAAACAGCAGTGCAGTGCGCTGAGCAGTGCGCTGAGCCTATGGGAGGTAGGGCGCAGAAGGGGCCGTAAGGGTTTGGTGCATTGTGGTTTGGGCGGCGGTCAATGGGGGGAGCCTTGGCGACCTAATCCCCGGACAAATCGGATGGCATTCGGAACATGGAGCATCACTTCACTGAGGGAGAAGGAGACCGAGCTGGTGCGAGAGGTGGAGCGTTTCCAACTAGAGATAGTCGGGCTCACTTGTAACCACAGCCTGGGCTCTGAATCCCAACTTCTTGAGAGAGGCTGGACTGCCTTCCACTCTGGAGTTGCCCATAGGGAGAGGCGGAGAGCTGGAGTGGAATTACTTAAAGCCTCCCAGCTCAGCCGTCACGTGTTGGAGTTTTCCCCGGTGAATGAGAGGGTTGTGTCCCTGCGCCTTCAGGCAGGGGACAGGTCTTTCACTGTTGTTTCGGCATATGGGCCAAACAGCAGTGCATAGTACCCAGTAAGGGATACCATCAAGCTGAAGAGGAAGGCCTGGACGTTCCCGGGGGGGTACTAGACTGTACCCTATCTGGGCACTCCATCGTTCTACTGGGGGACTTCAACGCCCACATAGGCAATGACTGCAGTGCCTGGAGGGACATGATTAGGAGGTACGGCCTCCCTGGCCTGAACCCGTGCAGTGTTTTGTTATTGGACTTCTGTGCCAGTCACAATTTGTCCATAACAGACACCATGTTCAAACATAAGGTTGTCCATTAGTGCACTTAGCACCAGGACACCCTAGGCTGGAGGTCAATGGTTGATTTTGTAATCATATCATTGGACCTCTGGCCGCATGTCTTTGAGCCTTGGATGAAGAGAGGGGCTGAGCTGTCAACTGACCACTACCTGGTTGTAAGTTGGATATGCTGGCAAGGGAGGAAGCCGGAAAGACCAGGCAGGCTCAAACGCATTGTTAAGGTCTGCTGGGAACGTCTAGCAGAGCCCTCCGTCAGAGAGATCTTCAACTCCCACCTCCGGGAGAACGTAAAACAGATCCAGAGAAAGGGTGGAGACATGGAGTCCGAGTGGACCATGTTTTCCACCCCCACTGTTGAAGCAGCGGCCCAAAGCTGTGACCCCAAGGCTGTGGTCAGGCTACCATGGAGGAGGACTATCGGTCGACCACGAGGAGGTTGTGACAAACCGGCGCCTCAGGAAGGGAAAGCAGTGCCCTACCAACACTCTTTACAGTGGAGGCAGGGAGCAAATGACCTCAACTGAGGATGTGGTCTTGCGGTGGCGGGAGTACCTCGAGGATCTCCTCAATACCACTGACATGTCTTCCACAGAGGAGGCAGAGGCTGGGGACTCAGAGGTGGATTTGTTTATCACCCAAGCTGAAGACACCAAGGTGTTTAAAAAGCTACACAGTGGCAAGGCGCCTGGGGTTGATGAGAACCACCCTGAGTACCTCAAGTCTCTGGATGTTGCAGGGCTGTCATGGCTGACACGCCCCTGCAACATCGCATGGTAGTCCCTCTGTTTAAGATGGGGGGCCTGAGGATGTGTTCCAATGTAAGAGAGATCACACTCCTCAGCCTCCCGGGGAAAGTCTATTCAAGATTACTGGAGAGGAGAATCCGGCTCACAGTCGAACCTCAGGTCCAAGAGGAACAATGTGGGTTCCGTCCCGGCCGTGGAACACTGGACCAACTCTACACTCTCCGCAGAGTGCTGGAGGGATCATGGGAATTTGCCCAACCAGTCCACATGTGCTTTGTGGACTTGGAGAAGGCATTCGACTGGGTTCCTTGTGGTGCTCTGTGGGGGGTGTTCCAGGAGTATGGAGTTCATGGCCCCTTATTATGGGCTGTGCGGTCTCTATACGACTGGAGCAGGAGTTTGGTCTGCATTGCCGGCAGTAAGTCAAACGTATCCCCAGTGCATGTTGGCCTCTGGCAGGGCTAACCTTTGTCTCCAGTCCTGTTCATTATTTTCATTGACAGCATTTCTAGACGCTGCCTGGGGCCGGAAGGGGGCCGGTTTGGGGGCCACAGGACTTCATCGCTGCTTTTTCCAGAAGATGTTGTCCTGTTGGTGCCCTCAGATCAGGACCTTGAGCATGTGCAAGGGTGGTTTGCAGCCGAGTGTGAGCTGGAGAGGATGAGAATCAGCACCTCTGAATCTGAGTCCATGGTTTTAGACCGTAAATAGGTGGTTTG
The DNA here is from genome assembly GCA_900312935.1 of Carapus acus. Taxonomy (NCBI): domain Eukaryota; kingdom Metazoa; phylum Chordata; class Actinopteri; order Ophidiiformes; family Carapidae; genus Carapus; species Carapus acus. Next base: position 8,833 of record OMPJ01034052.1, on the reverse strand, counting down.
CGCCCTCTGGATTGGAGATGAGATACTGCCTCAAGTGAAGGAGTTTAAGTATCATGTGGTCTTGTTTACGATCCGAGGGTAGAATGGAATGGCAGAGCGACCAACGGTTCAGTGCAGTGGCGGCAGTAATGCGGTCTGTACCGGTCCGTTGTGGTGAAGAGGGAGCTGAGCTGGAAAGCAAAGCTCTCTATTTAGCGGTCAATCTATGTCCCTACCCTCACCTATGGTCATGAACTTTGGGACATTACTGAAAGGACAAGATCTCTGATACAAGCGGCCAAACTGAGTTACCAACGCAGGGTGGCGGGAGGCACCCTACAAGACTGGGTGAGTTCTGTCACCCAGGAGGAGCTCAAAGTAAAGCCGCTGCTCCTCCACATCGAGAGGAGCCAGCTGAGATGGCCTGGGCATCTTTTCCGGATGCCTCCTGGATGCCTTTCCAGGGGGGTGTTCCAGGCATGTCCCACTGGGAGGAGGCTCCGAGGAAGACCCATGACACACTAGAGTGACTACCATATATTCCGCACCATAAGGCGCACTTTAAAGCCAAAAATTTTCTCAAAATTCGATTGTGTGCCTTTGAACCCGGCATGCCTTGTGTGTGTACTGAGGTCCAAAATTTGTAAAAAATGTTGTTTAACGATTGTAGTAAGTGCTCCGCTTGATTGACTGTCGAAACATTTCCCGTTGTTATTGGGACGTAATATGCACACTACATACACACGTATGCTTACCTCCGCCACGCCCTCGATAGGAATATTGTACTACTGGTAAGCTTTTTCACGCATCACCGTCTATGTTGATCTGCGACTCCATGCGTGACTATAGCATCGCCACTGTGAAAAAAACAAGTGGGGCAAATGAATTCAGAGCTTGCCATTATCCCGGGAGGATTAACAAACTCCAACTGACATTAACAGGGCGTCCAAGGTAAAGTTGCAAGCGTCGTGGGAGCGATAGATGAGAGAAGGCGAACACAGCTTACCAAGACTGGGAGGCAGCGAGGGGCAGGTTACATCACCATCTGTGAGTGGATTGTGGATACCTGGGCCAAGGTATCTGCTACGACTGTTGTCCGAGCGTTCACGAAAATCGGCATTATCGACACGGACTCCGACTGTGATGAGAGGGAACCCAGGATGTTTGACGGCGAGACTGCCCGGCGGTGCACTTAAGGTACCGAAGGTGAAGATTTTTATGGTTTTTATGCAGAAGAAATAAATCAAATAATGTGAGCATATTTGTAAATACGTAGGAGAATTAAGTTCAACCATACTCATGTTTGGCCTCCGTTGGCTTGTTTTAGCATGTGCTGAATAATACGGTGCGCCTCATGAATGGCTGATGTACAAAAATAGACCCCTAAATTGAGACTTAGTACCATCAATGGTGGCAAATCATGTCGCTGAAACTGTTCAAATATAGGGCTTCAGCAATTCATTCTGCTGTCCATCAGAGACGGATCGGTGACACAACATTAAAAGGAGAGGAATTAAGCTGGGTCTTGCTTGCAGTTACAAATTTTCACACCAATGCCACATCTGCAAAGCTGGTGAAGATGAGTAGGGTTCAGTGTCGGTAGGATAGCAGCTGCTTATTTAAATGTAATTTGCATAATGTCATCCTGTGGGCCAGACTGGATTCATTGGCAGGCCTGTTGTGGCCCACAGGTCATACGTTTGACACTCCTTCAATGGAGGAAATTCTGGTGCCTATATTAAAGGCCATTCAACATTTCAGAAAACCCATCGACACTTCCCTTGCAGTGCCCTTAGATAGATAATTATCGACAGTCATTAAAGAAACCTATATTTTCCTCAATGCTTTGAAATTCAACCTATGGTTCAGTGGAATCTAAGTTCATCGGGGATACACTGGACCAAAGACGCTGGTTCATGATAAAACCAGTAAATCCACATGTTGCCCCATGTACAGTATAAAAATGTACAGTACAAAACGAGACAAGACAGGACAAGACAATGTACACTTCATTCATTCCCCAAAGAGGAAAATCATAATCTACACTTTTGTGTCATTGTCAGATACTTGCGTGGAGTGACATGAACACTCGACTGAGGGGAAAAATACCAAAATATTGATGCATCGAAATTATTTCCCCCCCCAATTCAATTTCGATTCAGCAATCCCTCTGAGTCGATTCACCTCCTTGTCAGTTGGGATGCTGTGAGCAACATCTTGTCAACTGCGTTTTATGGACGGATGCTGTAGGAGTCCAAACAACAACCAAATTGCGAGGGGTGGAAAAAGGTGAGATGTTTGGACTCACCTCCAATTCCCATATAAATCCGTAGCACACGAACGAGACGTAAAAGTAAAAGTAGCGTGTAACTTGCGCCAGCCAGGCAGAATTTGGAATAACACAACGAAATTGAGGAACCACTATCGATCCGAAAGAGACCCAACTCGTCAAAGCTTTTTGATTGCAAACTACCACGCTCAACCTGTGCTCAAAAGATAACAGAGTCTGTAACTGTGTTCACTTGCGAAAACCTTCGACCCTATACAGTAGTGTTGTTGAAAATCAAGCTTAAAGAGGATGTTACAGACTTGAACCATGCCACGCAACACCAATGTGAAAACACTTAACAGTGAGATACATCACAACGTGCAAGAGCAAATACATTTTATTTTAGTTACATGCACGTAACTTTTTCATTTTGATACTGAAATGTCCAGTCTTTTTCTTTTGTACTTCACATGCACAAGTGAGCTGTTATGATTCTGCCTCCTTATGTTTTATTTTCAGATGTTTTATGGCTCAAAGGTACTGTGAGGTACTGCATGTGTTATTGTGGGCATATGATTAACAGGTACTATTTATTATTTGTGTTTTTCTACTTCTCACTGAATGCAATCTAAACATTGAAATCAAAAGCAAATCGATAAATCAAATCGAAACCCTAAGGATCAAAATTAATTGTAACCTTAAAAATTGAAATCCAATCGTGAGGTTCATTTCAATACCCAAATAGGTGTGTGTGAATGCATGTAAT
>OMPJ01034050.1:14034-32187 GCA_900312935.1 Carapus acus | reverse complement strand
TGGAAGCCACGCCCCCGCTCTTCTTCTTCGCAGCCAATGGAATGTCGCGTTCACGCACAAACACGTCGCCCGAGAAGCAGAAGGGATGAAGAACGCACCAGCCCGGAAAGGAAGAAACGATGGATGGTTCCCCTCACACTTTCACTCAGATAGATAGATAGATAGATAGATAGATAGATAGATAGATAGATAGATAGATAGATAGATAGATAGATAGATAGATAGATAGATAGATAGATAGATGGATGGATGGATGGATAGATGGATAGATAGATAGATAGATAGATAGATAGATAGATAGATAGATAGATAGATAGATAGATAGATAGATAGATAGATAGATAGATAGATAGATAGATAGATAGATAGATAGATAGATAGATAGATAGAACTAGGACGGTGTGTGACTGAAGAGGAGAATAAAAGCCAAACTGAAAAATAAAGCAAAAATGGAAATGAAAACACATCTGCAATCTAAGGCAATGCATAGAAAGTAAGATTAGATAGAATTTAAAGTTCTATGACAAACATCCATGTTGGTCGTGGCATCCTGAATTTATTTATTTTTTTTATCTAATTAATTACTACAGTGACTTTCAACATTTTTCCATGTGCTTGCACGTATACACTGAGTTGGAAAACAAAAGAAAAACGTAAAAGCAATCGTCAAAGTTTACATTGGTGCGAGCATTTCTACCTCCAGGGCATAAATAGTGTTGACATAAAAATTCCTCTAAAATTGTAGAGCATAATGTCGTGAATAATCTGTTGCGAGTCTGTTTCTCTCTCCCCTTTCCTCCCTGACACAAACACACATACACACAAGCACACACACACACTTGCAAACACACGCATTCATAAACCCCTCGCCCCCCCTAAAACCTTGTAAAAGGGTCCCTGCTTGCTTTTTATCCGGCTTGTAAAACGGTGGAACAAAACCAAAATGTTTAAAATCCACTGGCTTCACTCTGGCCTGGGTCCGGCGGTAGGATAGTAGGCCTACTATAACATTTTGGAGTACAAAAGAATGATTTGATTTATCTGCTATACTGGGTAAATATAGTCCAACCATGTGATCTGCAGCATAACCAATGGGCAGCCAAGAAGAAGGTAAGGGCAGGAAAAAATTACTACCATTTTTAGGGGAGGATGTAAGCCACTATACCAGCCCATCTAACGTTTTACAGTCGCACTTAAATGTCTTTTTATTGAAATAATAAAATAAACATGTCGCTAACGAATTATTATTCCATGATGGGACTCCAGACCGAGGAGCCGTACGGTGCACATTTCATCCCGGGAGGCTTGCAGGGATCGACGGCCGGCTGCGCAAAGCCAGCCCGGGCAGCAGAAGAGGAGGAGACCCCCGGCTCACACATTCCGGATTTTTCACATTTCTCCAGCAAGCAATCGAGCCTAAATGGATTCTCCCCCTGGACGAACACCTCCTCGTCCTCCTCGTCCTCGTCTCCGCAGCTGCAGTCGGCCTCCGCCGCCCCCCTGTCGGGGCTTTTCCATCCACATCACCTCCTCGGCCACCACCACCACCACCATCATCCGTACTACGGCCAGCAGACCCCCGGCCACGTCGAGCACCTCGCCCCGGCGGCGGCGGCGGCGCCTTCGGAGAGCAGGTTCGTCCGCTGCTGGGAGGGCGCCGCTCCGGCCCCGGACAGCACTCTGACCCCGCCGTCGGCCGTCTTCCCCGGCTGTCTCCCCGCTCAGGGTGACCTCTCCAACCCAAGCCCGAGGTACGAGGCGGTCAAGCCGGAGAGCTCGCCGCCGTCCCACGACAGCCCCGGGGACTCGAGCTTCGCCAGCCCGGGCGAGGTGGTCCTGGAGCGGCTGGGGACGGCGGAGGAGCTCGGGAGGAAAGCGGAGCCAAAGAAGGAGGACGAGGAGAGGAAGACCCAGCCGCAGGCCGATCCGGGTAAAGGAGGATAGCAAACATGGGGATTTTAATTAGTTGTTTTTTTCTATCTCTCTCTCAAAAAAAAAGTGGCAATACACAAACGTGTGCGTGTATGTGTGTGTGTGAGCGAGTGGGCGAGCGAGTGAGCGAGCAGGCGAGAGAAAGTGGTCAGTATGTAAGTAAAGGTGCGTGTGTGCAACTTTTATTGGCCAATAAATGTCTTGTAAACGGTAAAATATAAAACTTTATTGTCCATTAACACAATTAAGGTGTTATTGCTGTTATTCAGCAATTTGTCAATGTAGTAATAACGCAGGTAGGCTCGCACACACCGAGCTTAGAGATCTGCGTGGAAAGTTGATCAATAATTTATCGGCGCGGCTTGACTTGCATTTTTTGCATCCATCATACTCGCTAATACTCAGGCTGCGTGAAAACGCCGAGTCTTAATGAATCCGGACGGAACGTTTGGCCAGTCACCACGCGGTTATAACATTTTAAAATTTGTACATAAAAACCTGGCACTAGCTCGTAGAGCTTTCAGCGAGAGTCAGCTTTAACGGCTTTAAATCTATACAACTGCTTTTTACCAGCGTTTTAAATCTGAAATATAAAAGTAATAGTAAAAGAGTTTAAGGGCATGTAAAACTGTAAGTGTTGAGGTTATTGCGAGCACAAAAATGGGCAAAAGTGAACTAGATAGATAGATAGATAGATAGATAGATAGATAGATAGATAGATAGATAGATAGATAGATAGATAGATAGATAGATAGATAGATAGATACATAGATACATAGAGATACACAGATACATTCTGAGGTCTTTAATTGTGTGTATGCAGAACTAAAAGTAGTTGCAGGCCTCGGGTTGGAGTCTGGGACATCTTGTACATTATGTAAATCCCAAGACCAACTAAGTTGGGGGGAAAAAAAGAAAAAGCCAAACTTGTTGCCTTGTAGCCTCCTGTCACTCACACTTATTTTCACACCTCCTTTTGGCTGCTTCACCTTTTGGTGGGATGGCCAATAAAGCATCTCATAGACTGTGTCAGTCAGAGCGTCAGATATCACTCTCCAACCAGCAATTTTATAATTCAGCAGAATGAGCCTGCGTGCGGCTGTTTATCAACGCTGCCTGCACTCTGAATGAGATTTAACTGTGCCTTTATTGGCCATACACTAGTCTATTTATCGTTCCTTGGCCAGTGATTATGTTGTAAAGATTCCTCCAAATACCTTTTCTGCTTAAAAGCTTTGTAGCCACAACGCTGAACATAATTTCAGATAATGTCACATTATGTGCACTTATGGAAATGAAAGTGGTGTGAAATTAAAAGCAGAGAATGGTTCAGAACCGTAAAAAAGACAGAAAAAAAAGATTTAAGTGACTAATCCATCAACAATCCTGCCATATTGGGCAAGAGGAATGGTTATAAAAAGAAAATTCATTGCAAACATCCAAGGTGTGTGTACTGAATGTTAAGGATCTGCACTCCCTCCTCCAGATAACCCGTCGGCCAGCTGGATCCATGCCAAGTCGACCCGGAAGAAGAGATGTCCCTACACCAAGCACCAAACGCTGGAGCTGGAGAAGGAGTTCCTCTACAACATGTACCTGACCCGGGACCGCCGGCTGGAGGTGGCGGGACTCTTGAACCTGACGGAGCGACAAGTCAAAATCTGGTTCCAGAACAGACGGATGAAGATGAAGAAGCTGATGATCCGCGAGAGAAGGAGTATAAACGAATGATGGATGGCAAGAGGAAGACCAGGTTCCTCTCGCTTTTTGCCCTCCGTTTCCAAGAGTGTGAGGCAGAAGTGAGAAGGTCCTTGAAAGCTGAAGGACAAAGACATGCATTCCCCTGAGAAGCCCCACACCTTTCAAAAGCAGCGGATTCTCAGCAAGGATTGAGGAAAGGCCACCCAACACACACACACACACACACACACGCACACACACAGACACACACACACATGCACACACACAGTGGAAAGTTTGCAGGGGAGCCTGGAGCATGTTGTAACATTTTTCTACTCCCATCGCCTGTTAGTGTTAAATCTTCACAACTCTGGTTTTCATTTCTCTACCTGCATGAGACAAACACTCAGACTGACACTCAACCAGCAACCCGGGATGCTAGCTGTAAGTTATGTTTAGAGTGCTACGCTGGTATCTACAGGGAAAGTCCATAACATTGGTATTTGAGATCTTAGTCCCATTCCAGCAACATCTGTTTTTGATAAGCTTGGTTGTCTCACATATCTACAACTAAAAATACTTACACATACTTGACTACACATAAATTGTATGCAGTCATGGACCCGAGTGTGTCTTCCTCTTGTTGAACTCCTTCTCGCTATGCTAGCACAAGGCGACCATCCAACTGAACATATATACATCCAGTGAGGGACCTTATGGCCGATGTTGCGGCCTGGAAAACCAAGAGCCGCAGGCCACACATGCTAGTTAGTGGATGAATTTCAATGAGGGCCTGAAGACATGAAGAACCGAGAAAAGGAACATCGACGTTGCCCGTTGCTTGTGTCCATTCATATTTCTAATGGTGAATTGACGCTGGGCTGTAAATACAACAACACAGACATGGAGGACGGACAGCGGGGTCAACGGTGTCAAGGAGAAAACTCGAAAGCTTATCCCCAACCTCGGGAGCCATTACGCTACTCATGAATGTACTTTTTTATACATCCACAACCATTCGCGAAATCAAAAACTGTGCTATGTTGAACTAAAACAACAACAAAAAAAGAAATATCAGAAAAATGGACCTGAAGACGTCGAATTGTACTTGAAATTCCCGAACGGTGCCATTTGGTGTCCTCGTGCTCCGACAGCAGGGGAAGGAGTTGTAAATACAGATAATCATAGGACTTGCATCCGATTAGAGCGACGGTGTGTTACAGTGAATCCAGGACTTCCCTGTGGGGCCGTTAAAAAGAGACTTTTGTCATTTGGTTCCTCTGGAATGGAAGGAGCGCCTTTGTTTCACTTTCTTTCTTTCTGCCGTGCACGTAGCCAATCAAAGTATGCTTATTCGTAGTCTTTGGTGTTGTTGTTAACTTGTTGTTCTTGTTATTGTTGATGTCATTGTTACTATGTATCTGTTGTTACCGTGGGCCTGTTATGCAGATATGGTCATGCCTCTATACACTCAAACACACACACACACACACTCACTTAAGCTATGGAGTGACAGTCTGTTTACCTTTTTCCTCACTTGCCTCTGGAAAGAAACAATCCATTTTTCCATGGGGATCACAAAATCAATGTACAGCCGAATGTCATCTTAGGATATTGGAGATCAACTTGGGTTACCGTGAAGTACAACTTTGCTATAAATTATTGTATAGTACCACAGGGCAGTAGTAGCAATATCATAGGAATAAAATAGGAATTTAACAGTGTACTATAGTGTTTTTTCCATCAGGAAACAACACATTCTCTCTGGGAGAAAATAAAACACACCAGGCTATGTTAGCCTGCAGCGGGAGGCCTGTCCTGTAATATAAGTGGAGACCAGATGTGATGAGTAAGGCCTTCATCTGCTCATTAAGGCTAAATGTGCTGCTCATGTTGATTTTTTATTAAATAAAAGCTGGATTACAACATCCCACGTAATTATGCACTTCCCATTGTTTCCTTTTGTAACTTTTCTATAGGGTTCTATGGATGGAACTCATCACACAGCCTGTAATCCTCTGCAGCAACCCCTGCGTTTTTTTTTTTGTTGTTGGTAGTAATAAAAGTGATGAAGGAGCTTTTAACATATTATCAAAATAAAATCCCAGCAAACACGCAATTATTTGATGTTTTCATTTTTATTGTTTTATTGTCCATCTTCTATTACACCTGTATTTGTTTTTATTGTAATATTAGTCGTATAGCAACAGCATCTTTACGTCCTTGTCTCAGGCAAATGAACAGTAGTGCTACTGCAGCTGTTGGTCGAATTAGAGCGTTTCAGAATTGGACTTGCAACACAGAAAGTTTTTGTCGCATGAACTAGTACGTCGACTGAATTCGGATTAGTTGTTCTTTCGAGAAAAATAAGCAAATATTAGAGTAGAGGCACACGAAAGAGTGAAGTTTTTTCCCATATGGCTCAACAGTGTCAGGGAAAATCAAAGTATCTGGGGCAGTTACTTAAAATTTAGAGTTTGATAGTGTTATGTTTTTTAATGACCACACACTTAACCTTGTTCAAGTATGGCTGTTTTTGGACTAGGTAGCGTCATAAATCAGTACACGAGTCTTACACGACAATAACAACTAAATTCCCTTGACTCCTGAAAATGCACGCACGGCCTAATCTATGTATTGGGGGCATTTTGGAAAACGATCCTCGTAATCGCGTCTGAAATCGAGTTTTGGGTTTTGCTGTTTTTTGTTTTTTTTAAACCCAGGTGCAAGGGGAGATTGCGGGTCCGCGGAGGGACGTTTGCGCCTTCTTGTTTTGTCAAAGTCAGTGCAGCGCCTCGTAGCTTCCCTCATTTATTGCGGCCATATAAAGTGCTCAGCGCTCATCCTACTGCAGGGTCATAAAGCAACAGCATGCATTTGGAGAATAAACGTGACTTTCCTCCCATTCAAAACGCGCACGCTCACGCACGCACACACACGTACAAACACACACACGCACACACGCACACACACAAACAGCGAGAGAGAGAGGGAGACTTGCAGGGAGATTGGGGGGTGTAGTGAGGAGAGAGGTACCATAAAGTAATTAAGCCCAGACAGCCATAGTGACTATATGGTTTTATTGGACATCCCTTCCTGCCTGGGAGCCTGAGTCGTCCTTCTAAATGTTAAAGTCATTGTCTGCAGATGAGACCAGACAGCCTGAATCACTTCTACACGCCACACAAAAAGGCAGGAAACAGCCCTGCGGTGAAATAAAACGCAAAACAAATGGCGTTGGTGCGACGACGGCGTCTTCAGTCTGAAGCGTCGCTGTTATTCGTCCAATTACCGCGACATCATCATCACTTTAATTCGCTGCGGCTGCAGAGGAGAAATGCAACATGGGCTGTCCAGGGTTTTTTTTTCTATCTCAGTGTGTCAGACAGATGTGTTGTTTCCAGGTAAGACAGACATTTTCACTTCTTCACCTTAAATGAGTGCGAAAAAGATTCAGGACTCCAGATTGAAAAGGTTCGATTGGGCATATACACTGTAGGCTCATTAGATGTGCTGTCAAATGAAAGATATAATTATCAAGAGAGTATTTTTTTCCAGATGACAGAAAGATGAAGAAACAAGTTTGTAATCTCAATTCGTTGAAACACAGAATTTTGACCCCAAATCCAATACACCGTTAGTCGTGAAAAACAGCAGAAAGCGAAACGAAAGTGAGACTCTGCGCTCAATACAGGAAAAAAATACTTGTAATACAATCACGTGCCTTTACGAGACAGTAACATAAATTGCAAGTTATATTGATACAATATAAATTCTGCGTAGCTAACGTTCAAAACTACAAAGTACATCATGACATTAATGCGCCAGAATGAAAAAAAATTCGGCGCAAGATTCAATGACAACTAAGGGAATATTTGTGAGCTGCTGAAATTAAATAGCAAAATCTCTACATCCAATAATGGAGAAATTATTACTGCCGATTTAATGAACTTAATAAAGTTTAAGTCATAAAATCAAAGCAATTCACCACGGTATCACAAACGTTGTAACAAGTTATGGCTGCAAAAAAGAGTTTCGAATAAAAAAAGTGTTGACTGGATCTCAAGGAGGTCGCTGATCAATACTTAATGTAGTATTACCACATTAATATTAACTTCAATACCACACAAGTGTAATTTATAGTCTTGGCCTTGAAACGGCGACGTAAATTTGGTTAATGTGATGTAATCTTCAAGGTAGAAGTGCAGCGAAAGTATCTGTAACGAAATCGTGAGGAACATTCCGCATCATCCATCATGACTGACAGCTGACACGGAGCCGGTCAAGAAACATACGCGCATGTGCGCCTCTATAAATCTGAAATAGAAACGTGGAGATACGTTTACAAATGTAAACAAACACAGGGAACCGAGCAAAAACGCCAAGGACGAGCAAAGTCAACTCCACGGTGGGGGAACGAAAAAAAGAAAGGATGGAGAGCCGAGGCATTCGAGAGCGGAAGTTGAGTAAAATGACATGAAGATGAATAAATGTAATGATGAAATAGAATATTTGATATTTGAGAGGCACTCATTTAAATGTAACTCCCTCCATCAATGAGTTGATAGTAGACAACGATGGCAACAGCAAAACAGTGTGAATTATCTCCGCAGTAGCCCAATATGACCGCTAGATGGCGTGCGTTTCATTCTAACGGGCTAAGAGAGGTTCTATAGAGTGACTGTGGGCATTCTGCACTCTGGACTCTGAACCCAGGGATCTGAGTTCAAATCTCGGTAGAACCTGCTTTTTGTCGCCATTCGATACTTGAATGTCATTTGTAAGCTGTCCAACCATGCCGAGAACTCCACATCAATTTTTTACACCTGAAATTAATGTCCGCAATATTACAAGGACACATCGAATTCACAAAGACGTATGTTGAGGCCTCGTTTACAATCTGGTGTTATATCAGAATTTGACGATATCCTCGAGCAACCAAAATTTGTTTTATTCACCGAGGCTTTGGGCTCCATGCCCCACTTTTTACATATTGCGGGGTGTGAAGATAAAATCTAATTTTAAAGAAATTGCCACACGGGCACAATAACGGGCCCTTCATGATATAAGCACGCTTAAAGGGCTTGTAAAGGAATTCCTGCATTTAAACAGACATCAGATGTTTTTAATTCAAACCAAATGATAATGAGATTTCTCGTTTATATTCAAATGAAAAGAAATATGTTTGAATTATATAAGGGACTATTATTCAAAATCAGAAAATACTAAGTTTAATCTATTTTCATAAATAGAAAGTACTAATTTACAGATTTATTGCAATCATTGTCCTGTGCTGGAGCTTGTGGTTGAATTTCAAATATATATGGATAAGAAATGCAGCTCTGATAGACTAATTTCGGATTTTCCACTCAAGATGGGAGCAAAATTAGAACAGAGGCCACAGTCATGAAGGAGAAAGTGCATGTGTGAGGTCACTTCCATGTTCCCCCAACAAAGTAAAACGCTCAATAAATTCCTTCAAGTCTCAGGAGCTATACCTCATGACCTGCCCGCTGTCAATCACAATCTAGGAGGCCACAGACAGGAGAGGAAGACACTTTCATATCAGTAACCTTCCTTCAAAGGTGGTCAATAAAACCATAAACAAAACATGATCCTATTCCGTTAAAGACTGTGGAATTTCTATATTTCTCATATAAATTGTGCTACATTTTATAAAAAAATTTCAGATTCTTGAAAATGTACACGGCAGCCATCTTTTAAGAAACACTTTCTTTCACTTCGGACTATGTGTGCTATCAATTATCAAGCCTCAATTAAATTAAGGCCATAAAATGTTGACAGTGCATCTCTCCGTTTGTGTTGGCAGGCATCTGCATGGCTATAAAAATGTGGATATAAAATGGAAATTCACAAAGTCATAAAGCATGGAACTATTTGTGACAAAATGATGCCTAACAAGCCGACATTACTGCCTGCAGGTATTAATTATGGAGCATTTTAATATGGCCACTGGCAGCAAAGTGAAATCATAAAGGTTAATTTCCGTTCACCTGTACTTTACCAAAGTGAAACTAAATTTATTTACATTATGGGTGCACTAGCTTGTTGGAGTGTAATGGCCGCCTGCTCCTGAATAGTCAAACAAACAGACAAAGTGGAAAATTTGGGCGCAGAGCTGAATGTCTGTGATTTTGGCCTCTTCGGTTTGTAGGGGATGTAAGATGGATGAATCATGGGCGAATTGTGGCTGCTGATAAGATGGCTGCCATGCAAAGTAGATCACATTGTCATTAAAATGGAAATGTAAAGGAACCTGCAGGTGGTAGCCATGGTAACACTGCAGTCTCTCCTGTTTGGCAGCCACCTCCTCTTGGAGATGGAATCCGCCTTAAAGCACCATATGGAAACGTGGATTTAGGAAGTCTGGCTTTGACAGTGAGATTAGCTATTCTAGAAGTGCGTCACAGCACAGGCAGGGCAAATGATTCATTACTCCAATCAGACTAACATATCAAACCAATTGTGATTAATTAATTAAAGACATTTCCACAATGATTCGGTGATCATTAGTCTGTATTTCTGTTTAATTGGTGTTAAAATGCATCGGTGAAAGTCACGCCATGCTTTTGCATAAATTCACAATGACATCACCTCCCAGAAGGACTCGTGACCTCTAGCAAATAAGAGGAGGAATCGTGATGAAAGCAAACTGCTGGAGCAGCACAAATTCCCATCACACCTGAAACCAAAGGGCCCTCGGCTCGATTGCGACCCTCGATTCTGAGTTTGATTCTGGTCTACTGAAATTGAAACTTACAAGCGTGATGCACCCACAACGAGGTTAGTGAAGACTTCATTCCAGCAGCCTCGCTAGATTGTGGCAAGGGGAATTATTTGTATGCACTTATACAGTTTTGCAGTCGTGTGCCGGTGCTCTGACAACAAAAGAGATCGTGTAATACAGAGAATGGCCGCTAGAGGCAGCCAAAGGCTTTTGCAAGAACAGGAACCTCGCCAGCCTTCACATGCAATCTCGACCCGGTAATGTTCAAAACGAATCAAATTGCTTTTTAGCATAACCATTACGGCCTTAGATAATAGCAAGCGGGAATTACTGGTTGTTTTTCAAGTCTTTGTTAGTTTGCTCCCGACAGCAAAGACAGGTATCGATACTGCGTGTGTAAAATTATCGTTGTCTGCATGTAATGATTTAACTGAAGCACTAAATGCATTTACGGGGGGACTATGTTTTGAGACATGAATAAATATCTAAGATTGGGACTGATCTACGGGATTTGTTGTTGTGTCTTTAAAATCAACACGACAGTTTATAGATTTGTACAATAATCTTGTTTTGAAATCATAATCTTGCATTTGCCGAAAGATAAATTCAAATAATTTGTCATCAATGTACAACATGAAATTTGATCTTAAGTGAGATCAATTAGTTATGAAGAGCAGCATGTCTGATCTCAAACTGTTTAATATTTCATCACTGGGGTCGATTTTCTTCATATCGCAGTGTCTGTTGAGATTTTTTGTTGTTGTCTAAGCAACAAATATGACAATTTAGATGGAAATAAGTTCTATGTGAGGTTGGGCTCCCATTAGTATCTACCCATGGGTAAAAGCACGTCGTGATGATCAATCCTTTTTATTTATTATGTCTCCAAAAGCGCCACAGACAGTGAACAGATCCTAACACCGCTCACAAATGTCTGCACGTAGACGGTTTCATAGCGTGAAAAAATTGTCCAGTGACAAATCACAGCAATTCAATTTTATTTTATTTCATTTGTTTTTCAGTTGGTTAACTGCCCGTTTAGAATTAGCTTGGATTTGACGGCATAGTCTTTGTAAGGCCAATATGATAATAACGACAACAACAACAGCAACAAAAACAAAACTATTACTAATGCCACGACTGCAATACTAATATAATAAAGTGTATGATGCATCAAAATAGTTTCCAGCTCGTGCACATCTGCATCATTAGTTGTCCGCAGTAGGTCAAAATGCAACGGGCAAGAATTGTGTATGCGAGTATTCGGCCTCTTTATTTTGTTTGTTACCAGAAAAACACGAGAAAAAGACAGAACAACCGTGTGCCAGGTTCAGTCTCCACATATAAAACTGCGGCAGTGAATACTGCACCCCAAAAAATAACAAAGAGGGAGCAAAACGAAGGAAATAGTAGTCTATTTCGCAAAAAAGCACCACAAATACGTGGCATATACTGCAAATAGGGATTAAATATCACAATAACTGTCTTGTGTTGGGCCCTGAAATCATTTCATCGTCGAAGTGCATGAGGAATGTGCATAATATGGGGAGAGGCGGTGGGTATTTGTAGGGGGAACAAACACACTGCATACACAAAATGTGTGACGTGAGTCAGTGAGTGAGTGAGTGAGTGAATGAGTGAGTGGGTGAAGGAGTGCGTGTGTGTGTGTGTGTGTGTGTGTGTGTGTGTGTGTGTGTGAGGCTCTCGCCTGAATGCAGCTGCCACAAATTCTCCTCTCTTGTCGACACGATTTACACTCACGCGCACGTCCGCACGCGCGCACGCGCGCCGGCGTGCTCGTAAACTGGCGCTTAATGCCCGAACTCGGCCTCCCATTGGCCGCCGGCGGTCACATGTGCGCGTGCGTAGTGGAGCGCGCGGCAGCCTTTTACCTCACGCGCGGTGCGCGCCGAACTCCGCCGCCTGACGCCGCGCCGCCGTGACGGTAAACAACATTTTCCCTCCTTACTTCTCCACTTAAACCTGTAATTATTCCCAATTACGCGTCCCAAAATCTACCTCAGCGACTTGGTAAACGCGGTGACTCCATACGAGTATCGTGTAGGAATTCATGTTTCTTCCAAAGAGTGACGTAATCATGTTTAGCGCTGTTAGAATGTGTCTGCTGCTCGTATTACGATAATAAGAGAATTTATTGTTGCTACAGTTTCCTCCCTCCCGCTCATTAATCTTTTCTTGTTCTAAGCCGAAGACGAAGACAAATGGAGGCCAGCTGTTTGCTCACCTCAGGTACAAATTTATCTTTGTAAGAAAGCAAAGGTAAAGCAGTGTAAATGTGTGTTGTTTTGCTATATATCTAGATTATTTCGATGTTGAAATGTGGTTAACATGTATTTTCGTCTCACGGTTAGCCGAAGGTTATTGTGAGCCAGGTGGCTGATGTCATTGTTGAAGGTGGAGGTGGGGCTCTTGCTCACTGTTGGCACATCTGTAAGGATTACTGCATGACAGATGGATATGAGTATTATAATGTTTGATATCAAAACATCTGGGAGGAATTGAAGAAGCACATGCAAAATGAGCACATGAGTCTTTTTTTGGAGGAAATACTCAAGGTTAAAGGAATGCATGTGCGCTGTTTTATTTGACTTTGTTGACTTTGTCTCTATCGTTTATCAGCTTGTGTGATGCCATAACAAAAATAGCAAATGCGTTGATATGAGAAGCTGGACCTTTGTGGAAAAGTATGAATCCTTTGCAATAAAAGCTGATGATGCTGATGTTCAGTGGTGGAGCCTGTCCAGCTGTGATGTCATCAGTGCTCTCTATAGCTGCAGGACGGTCCTGCATGTGATTGTAACCATTTGCACTGATTGGTGTCTGATTCACCAATAAGGATACAGAACAAAAGAACCCGTATGGGTGCAGGCTTCTGCAGGGCCTCAGCGTTAAAACACGAGCCATACGTCAGCTCTACGTGCATGCAGGGAATGAGGCTAAGATAACAAAGACACACTGTCCTCTGGACAGAATGGTCAAAGGCAAACGTATACTGTGAATCTCCATCCATCCATCTATCCACCCATCCATCCATCCATCCTTTCTCCTGGCTCTCTGCTTTTTTTTGTATGATTTTAACGATTGGAATCAATGGCTCAAAGAAACTGCCTCTTTCCTTCATTCTCTGATAAAATGCATGTGGAACAGATGGACAGAGTGAGAAAGATGCCATCCACTGCGTCTTTGTGTGTCTTGTTTTTATCACTGCTCTTTTTTTTACGAGGGCAGTTTGAGCGTCTGGGGGACAAAGAGACAAAAAGACAGTATTTTCTCCCTTTTCCATCTTTACATTTGCCCAATTCACAAGGGCGACCAGAGTGTGAGAGATAGAGCGAAACAAAGACAGTATTTCACTGGTGCAGCTCAGTGGAGCTCAGCTGGCACTCAGTATTTACAACCTACTGCAATGCGGCAGGGAATCTTTGTGTGTGTGTGTGTGTGTGTGTGAGTGAGTGAGTGAGTGAATGAGTGAGTGAATGAGTGAAATAAAGCAAGAGAGAGAAAGAGGGAGAGAGAGCAATAAGAGCCTCGAAAAGGAAAGACAGATTTGGGACACAGAGCAAAAAAGAGAATTCAGACTGACAGAAAACATCGACAGATTGAGGAGTAAGACGGATTACACGTAAATGTATGTATATTGCTTTTCAAATAGTGACACGCTATTGTACTGTACTGTACATTGCTGTGTACATGTGTATAGAAACACAGAAAGAAAGGATTTCTTTTATTTACAGATACTTACAGCAGTGTTGTGTGTCTTTGCGTTTGTGGGTGTGGATATGCGGTTTTGCATTTTACTGCTTCTGCCTGTCTATGGTATCGAAAGCCTCCTGTATTTGTCCTTGCAGGGCGCTGCAGACAGCCCAGGTTCTGCTGGATGTTCCCAAAGCTGAGGGCCAACTGCAGGTTTGTGTAAGTTTCATGCTGAGAATATTTATCGACATTTAACACGACTAACATTATACAATATGAAACGTTTTGCCTCCAATGACTCCTCTATATTTGAATACAAATAAAAATGTCATTTATTCTTACAGTGCTCGTAGAGGGGATTGACTATCAAATTCACATTGAATATGCATTTGTCTATTTAAAACAAAGATTTTAATGTTAATCTTTCCACCAGTGATGGTGAAAACTAATAATATATGAACACGAAATGTAATCAAAAGTCCTATTTCCAATTCAACACAAGATAAGAAGAACCTTCATTGTCTATGACACTGTTTCCAACATCCAAACACATTATTGGGTTTTTTTATTTCTTTATTTTTTTGTTTTTCTGCCCTACACGTTGTATCTCAAAAACGTATTTTCATGTCCTGCTAATGTGACAATGAATGAAACTGAACGTGTGCTGTGCTGTCGTGGGGTGTTTTATGATGTGACGTAAGACAAGTAGTGGGTGTGAAGGCGTCACTTTGTGTCTCACGCCGATGTGAGATTTTACGCCAAAATTGCTATGACCAGTTTTTGCCACTAGAGGGCAACATTGAGCTCACGTCTACATCCACCTCAATGCAGCACAGACTCCAATGGGCGTCAGGTAACAAAGACTCAGGGGATCCACAGCCGCTTTCTCTCCCGCATTAAGATCCATCTACGAGAAGAGGGTATTTTGCATTGATCCATATGTTTAATGGCCATTAGGGGCTTTTCATTTTTCTATGAAGGGGCAGCGGAACAGTGATACGAAGCGATAAGTGAAAGATAAAACCTCCTTACATTCTAGCTCCAAGCATTAACACCAGCTATTACTCACAAATGTGGTATTAACTGCAGCCTTTAACAGCACCATTCTCTTAAATGATGATTTGGAGGCGGGGGGCGGGGCAGGCGTGCGCTGCGGCTCTGGTGCTGCATACTTTTGACCACTAGATGGCGCACCTGTTACAGGATTGACTCAGTTTTCCTGACTGCACAACGGTAGCTGCGCCTCAACATTAAACCAATTCGAGACCGGGTAACAAAGCACATCTCCTCCTCGCCCTCGATTCTGTCCTCCCCGGGGCTCATGAGGACACTTCTCGTTTCCTCGTCACCTCGGATGCACCGCTAGCGGCTCGGCTCCCTCCCTCAGCGGGACGCTTTGTCTGGGCTGGACGTGATTTAAACCGCGGCAGCTAGGAGGCGTTGCTCGGCCCCAGGCCAGGACGGTGTAAATCACGGGGCTGAGTGGCGTGTTGTCCGTAAAAACCTCCTGGCAGGGATGGTACCCGATATGTGGAGTTAGCCACAGAAATCTAAGCTTATCTACATTTTGAATAGTTATTTGCATTTCTTGCCACACAATCCCAATTTCTTTGACGATGCGTAGATCATGCTAATGATTATAATATATTAACAATATCATTCGATATGGTTCTATGACTATTATGTTTATCGATACATGTGTGTTGTTTATCGATACTTTTTATTTTATTCAATAGAAAACACAATATCACGCCCTCGTGTGCTAATGTCCTCAGCAGCCCAAGATTCCTCGTTTTTGAGAATGCTAAAACAAGCAAAATGGTGTCCAGTTTGACACACACACAAACGCACACACAAACACAAACACACACTCTGTGCGTGTGTTTGCACAGTGGCTGTTTATGGTTTTATTGCTCCCCTTTTACGGAAATCAAAGCAGGAAGCAAATGTTCCAAACAACATTCCAGGAGCATCCTGAAAAATGCAGCTTGCCCAGCCGAGTGTGTGTGTGAGGGGAGAGGACCGAGGAACACACACGTCGAGAAACGCATTTTCACCCCCAAGCCTCGTTGTTATGTCGTGCACGGCTAATCAACGTTTCTGACCAAATACTGCACTTCCCTTGCTAAGATAATTTCTAAAAGCAAACATCTCCACATTGAAGCACCCAAAGATGCGAGAACCTGCATCGAATGGCAGCGCCATTAGCGAAAAATTCCCTCTTAATCGCTTCCAGAAAACGCCTCGCCACCTCGTGACGCATTCAAATACAAAAAACAATTTAAAAGAAATTAATCGCGCGGGTGAAATCGTATTGTTTAATTCGCCAACACGGCGCGCTCGGTTTTATCAATCCGAGCCCAGCAGAGAGTCTAAGGGAAGATTAAAGGCGTTTTTTTCTCCTTTGGCGCCATTATCGGCCTCTAATAATTTATGAACCCGCGTGGGAGCAGCGGAAAAAAAGGAACACGTGACGGTAATAAAGTGTGTTTTATGGCCGCCGCTTTGACAAGCCCCAAAATATAACTCACACAGAATAGTGGCCGGCCGGCCAGATGGGTCTGCTGGCCCATATTTATCCCAAATCAACAGAATGCTCTTTGTGCGGCCGAGGAGGGAAGAAGCCGCCGCGTCCGGCTCCGCCGCTCCGCTCCCCTCCGAACCGAACCGCGGCGCGGCGCAGCAACGGGATCTTACTCTAATGTTCGGGCTTTAACGCGAGAATAGGAGCCGCTGCAAGTAAGTGAGGCTTGTTTTCATATTTGGCACGGATATGAAGTTATGAGTGAGTGAGAGGGAAGGGGGGAGGGAGGGTGGTGGGTTCGACACGCAGGCTCGGGGGGGTTCGGCAATCAAATCCACAGTTTGGGGACCCTGAGGGTTCTGTTATAGGGAAGTGAGGAAAGGACGCACCGAGGGTCCAATTTTGGTTCTGATGTCGTGCTTGCGTTGTTGCCTCACACCTGCAGCGACGCATCCTTTCCATCGGTGCGTCG
This sequence comes from Carapus acus, assembly GCA_900312935.1. Classification (NCBI taxonomy): domain Eukaryota; kingdom Metazoa; phylum Chordata; class Actinopteri; order Ophidiiformes; family Carapidae; genus Carapus; species Carapus acus. The sequence continues at coordinate 15,117 of OMPJ01034050.1, read as the reverse complement.
CTACAGTGGCAGCACGTCATCATAACATATCAAAGGCAGTTATTAAAGACGTAAGGCGATTTTTTTTTCAAGGTAATCATCGTGTAGTATTCGAACGCTGCGGGTCCAGTTCGGGAAATAAACGCCATGTTGTATCACCTGTACACGGAGATGCAGATGAGGGCTCCGTGCCGAATGGAGCCAAAGATTTTTACAAAATAATATCGCAGCAAGGTCACATTTATCATGCGTTTAAAGCTGTCCGCCGGATTTAAATTGGGATATTTGATATTTCTTATACGGACTGTGTGTTGGTGTGTGTGTATGTGTCGAAACACATCAGAGGCTTCGGAAAACCTGTTGGGGATTATCGGGCTACATGATACTGAATGATGGTAATATAACTGTAAAAACAACAACAACAAAAATAATAATGATCATGATGAATTTTCTGTTCGTTTGATATTGGTAAATTTAACATATTCTCGCTTTTTTAGTCACTGTTTTTCGTTTCAAAGTTGAAGTTGAGTAACAATTGAATATAAACTTGTTGAACTACAGCACTTGCACATCACGTTTAGTTTTGTTAATCAAATATTTTTACTGCTCCTGGGGCATTACGAAACACAATTGCTAACATTTTATAGCTTATTCGGCTCTGAAGCTATTTAAACTCTTTTATGATGAGCCATCGTGAGTTATGCCGCAGACTCGGGTTATTCCAATTTATGGCGCTTTTTGCTGATACTGTTCCTCATGACTGCATAAACAGAGGAGATACAGAAGAGATACGCGAGCAATATAACCTGGTTTTATGTCAGCGACTTTTGTTATTATTATAGATACAGCTACAGGAGGCGCTCGATAATCTCCTTGCTCCCAAACACCTCGGAACAGAGTATCGATCCCTGTGTGCGAGATCACACCGGCACCAACATTTTACGAATTGGCAGATAGCCCAAGGACGTGCCGGTGAATTATGAGCCTCGAAAATACATTTGTTCTCCGCCTGGAAAATCCTTTTGGATCACAGACAGGCCGATTGGACGGCGGCCAATGTTTTAAATCTTTTTTTTTTTTTTTTTTTTTTTTCTTCAGGATTTT
>OMPJ01034047.1:8151-24683 GCA_900312935.1 Carapus acus | reverse complement strand
CCCTTCTCCTCAAACATACTCGTGCGCACACACACACACACACACACACGCATGCAGGCACGCACACACGCAGGCACACATGCACACACACACACACACATACAAACACACACACACACACACACAAACACACACACGCACACACACACACACACACACGCACTCTCGCTCTCTCTCTCTTTCTCCCTCTCTTTCTCTTACACATACTCCATATCTTTTTTTCTACATTTCTCCATCTTGGGGTCCTCACATGAAAGGTTAGCAAAGCTTTTCTGTTCTGGCATCAATATATCAATAAAGCACCTCGTCAAACACACACACACTAACACAAGTGCACACACAGGCACACACACACGCACACAGGCTAACACGTACCTGCACACGCACAAATAGGGTTAGATGTATTTTATGACTTGTATTATTGTAATTCTCCTCCTGGTATTTGGCTGATAAAGGTCACTGATGGACTCCTTTTGTTGTGCTGTTTGAGGACTCTTTTGTGTTAACAACTCATTAAAAATTGAGGGGAGTTGGGCTGAGGGGGAGACGGTGCATATGTTTGGGAGCATTATTATTATTAAATAATCATGTTTGTCTCCTAAATTGAGAGTGACTCATGCCACAATATCAGTAATTAGATAAATTATTGATGGCGAGAGGGCGGGTGAGAGATTGGTCGCCAATGGAAATGGAATTGCCACAGCCAATTACCATCTCTGCTCTCCTGGTGGCCCCATTAGGGATGTCGCTAAGACCAGCAAATGGTCGAGCTAATAAAACTACAACTAGCACTTAACCAGGGTAATTAATAGTAAGATGATTAATATTTTAATTGCTGCAAATTAAATACCGCTGGCACTGAGAGGGGGGGCAGAGTGGAGGGGAAATTGCAGAGACACAGCACCATCGTCTGCCACTTTCAAATGCCAAACGTGTCATGTTTGTCACAATAGACACACGTGCGTGAGCGCGCACACACACACACACACACACACACACACACACACACTCCCTCAGTGATTTTGACACAAAGTAGAGTTGCCCATTAGATGGTTACATGAAAAAATTCTGCGCTGGTGTGTGCAGGTCTGTGTTTCACCACCAGGATCCTGCAAAATGCTTGGAAAATGCACACATCCACATGCAGTGAGCTCTGTGAAGTGAGTGTGTGTGTGAGAGGAGGAGCTGAGCAGACGATAGTCCTACAATTTGCTGTATAGATGTCGCTATGCAATTATCAAAATTGCCAAATACTTGCAGACTCTCCTGGCTAAAAGATTGATATTACAGAACCTAGAAGTTCATTCTTCTCATAAAACCAAAGCCCACCCTATGATGGTAGTTATTGTTTGTCCAACCCAAGCGAGCGTGATGCTAGGGCGATTCCAAGGTTTGTTCCTACCACCGCCAGCAGTAGCATCTACCCTTCTTCCACTTTACCCATCAACCCCTTCTCTCTCTAGAGATTAGGGTAGTGGGGCGGGGGTTGGTTGGGCAGGGTCTTTTCGCCGACATGAATAAAACAACTTGTTATTCTTTTCTAGATAAACACCCGCCAAGTGCTGGCAAACTACAGGGGAGGAGGAATGATGCTTAACTTCTGTTTTCCTGCAGCGGTTCAATGCAGGGAGGGTCCCTAGATGCACGCCGGGCTCTCCACTGAGGGCCGACACCACACACACACACACACACACACACACACACACACACACACACACACACACACACACACACACACACATACTGACTGCTTTTGCCGCAGGGGCAGGATGTGAACTTCTAAGTACAAACAGAATCCCACAAACACCTAGCGAGGCTGCTTTTCTATTTGTGCAAACCATTATTCATTCACTCTGTCAATCCCTTTTAAACAAGTGGTTATTAATCGAATCCCCCGTGAAACACTTGCGTTTCCTTTCTTTCGCTTTTTTGGGCTCATTTGATGCAAGAGACTGCTGCTCGTACCATAAGCGAGTCATTAGGAAGTGTCACATTGTCCCAGATTTGACAAAAGAGGCAGCAAAGGTGTACATTAGTCGACGAAAAGGTTAAGCACGGAAAAACGAGAGAGGAAATGTGGCGGACAAATTGAGAAATTAGCGATGTGTGGGTGAGGGAGGATAGTCTCGGAGGACCTGACGCCAAGGCGAGACCTATTATGGCACGTGGAACCAGGCAGCTGGGCGGGTAATTATCATGGTGTGTTTAGCAGACACCCTTATTCAGGGCAACACACACACATGACTTGTGCTTTAACCATTTAGATGGCCCATTTACCTCCATGGCATGGGTATGTGTGTGTGCACGCACACGCGCAAGTGCGTGTGTGTGTGTGTGTGTGTGAGAGAGAGAGAGAGAGAGAGAGAGAGAGAGGTGTGAGTGTGGTGTGGGCACAGAAGACAGCGTTCCATCACAGCTGGTGGCAAGTCAGACATGGCTGGTAGTTGGGTGTGTGCGCATGTGTATGTGGGTGTGTGTGTGCAACTGGTACCAAGGTGCCACGCAGGCTTGGGGATGTGTGTCCCTGGGGGAGGTGAGAGAATGACCCAACAAAGCTCCAGCTGTGTGCCTGGGGAGCGTAGGTCCGGGATGTGTGTGTGTGAGCCCTCCAGCCTACGTGTTAGTGTGTGTGTGTGTGTGTGTGTGTGTGTGTGTGTGTGTGCGTGCTGTTACATGGTATGAAACAGCTGGCTTCTACCATCTGCTGCTCCTCTGCATCAGCAATACCAGCATGTGTGTGTAACAGTGTGTGTGTCCCATGTGTTCCCGATTGTTTGCAGTCACTTAAAAAGAAAATGTAATACACAATTCCTAAAAGAAATATAGTAATGCCACTGGTTTGGAAATGCTCGCCAATATGTAGTATGTGTGAATGTGTGTGTGTATGTGTGTGTGTGTTGTTGACTTTTCTCTTTGCTGGCCATGAACGAGGCCTTTTCATTGACTTGAAATCACAGAGGTGTGTACTCTGCTGCATTCCACAGTACACACACACACACACACAGCTCACAAGCGCCCACGCTGCTCCGGCATTAATTACAGTGTCGATATAACACGATACATCAGAGAGGAAAAGGAGGGAAGAGAGGCAGAATGGGGATGAGGGAGAAGCATGAGAGCGAGAGTGTGTGAGGGAGGTTTGCGTTTGGCCTGGGGGCAGGCCACAGGGAAGAGCAGGGAGCGATAGACTGGGTCCGCCCGGGGGCCCCTCCTCCTCATCCTTCTCCTCCTCCTCTTGCTCCCTCCATCAATAGTGAACAAGTGCCTCCTCACTACCTGCTCATTAGTTGTTTGAAAAGTCCAATTTGATGTACCTATACTCTTTATGTAAAAAATACAGCCTTCAACGCAACCCCGCCTCCTGTGTGGCCAACCCGTCACCAATCCCCTACCCCCCACACACACCCCACACTCCCCCCAACACACACACACATGATCATCACTTGGCAGAGCTCGCTGCTGAGATACGTAGCCTTCCTCAGTTCCGCTGATTGTCCCACTCTTAACGGCAATGGTGGCGTCAAGAAGAGTCGTCAGTAAGTTAGAGCGTTGTGGAGGGGTGCAGTGCCGCTAATGCGACTGGACCACCGCTGCTTCGGGAGGAAGACAGCACCGGAGTGGGAGGAGGACGAGAAAGAGGTGGCGGAGCAAGTGAGAGGAACACACGCCGAGTCGGTCGGGGGAACTGACTGGCTCTGAATGCGGCAGAAGGTGTGGAGCAAGGCGCTCTGTGTGGGCCCCATTATTTTCGCTCCCCGTTCTCGTCTTCTTCCATCGCTCTGTTTGAAGACGGCAGGATTTTTCTCCTCCTCCCTGACATAAAAGTAAACAACGTTGCCTGCAGGCACAATTTTCCCGGCAACACAATAAAATGTGCAGTGAATTTATGATGGTCATCCATTAGCTCTTACCAAGGAAACATCACCCATATCTGTCGTCCATCATTATAATAGAGGGTTAATGCAGCACATTTACATAAAAAAGTCATATTGTCTGCATGAATTATTTACACCCTCAGCTGTTTTTTCCAATTTCCCTTTTTCCCCTCTCTCTGTCCTCTTGTTCGAGGCGGCAGGGATTCTTGTCCGATTTCTGGTGGAGGAAATCTGCTAGTAAATTTTGCTGTGAGGTGGTCTCAATGTTGCCCCCCACACACGCTCCCCAGCCTAGCCCCGCCTCAATCACCATCAGCCTCCTCAGCCTTGTGTACGGCCCCCTGGTGGTTATCGCATCAGTGACGATCCCTCGGCCTGCCTGCTGCGTCGTCCTTGTAGTCAGGCTTCATTGATATATCTGGTCGTCAAAGGCTACGAGCATCCACGCTCCATTTGACCACGTGCCTCACGCTAACACATTGCTTGTTACGTACGTGCCCTGGTTCCTTGGCGGGGTGCAGCTTGGAGTGATCAGTGCGGGCCATCACTGTGCTAAGTGAATTATCCTGATATCACACCCCTGTAATGAAGGCCTGCATGCCACTGAGCGTTGTCTCTCGGACCCTGGGGATACGCTCGGTGATTGAGCAATTATGACAGGCTCAATTACTGTCGTCATATTATCATAGCTAATCCAGCAGTGCCACGCAGCGCCTTCCACTGCACTGATCACAGCACCCTCTTCACTGTCAGCGAGGTGAAAAAGTGCTGTCACCGACACCGCTCCTGCTCCCGTGAACACGCTCAAATGAATAAGTGGCAAATATGTCAATCCACTGCAGGCTGTCACCCTCCCGCTCTTTTGACGTGATGTCTCCGAGATGAATATCTTAATTTTTTCTAATTCTGCTTGACAGTGCCACAGGTGCTCTTGCGTGCTAAGCTAATTTTGTGTCACGGCTTGACCGAGTGTGGGATGATTCTTTTTTTTTTTTTTTTTTTTTGTAGATCTGCCCTGATTCAACGGTAGCACAGAATGGCTCGACAATGATAAGAGTTAAGTCACATGGAGCGCAGTGAAACAGGCGGGAGACCTTATCGGGGATCCTATCCAACCTGCATCGAGCCACACCAAGCTGATCCCCAGGATTCTCAGGTGCAACCTTTTGCCTTATGGTAGTGGAGAGTTGCGAGTGGATCGAGGCACACTCAGACTGATGAATATGACACTTGTCAACTGTTAAGTGATGTGATTCAATATGGTTTATCAGTTTGGAAACACACACACACACACACACACACATACACACACACACACACACAGGAATAAAACACAGCAGGACCAACAACTTACTCAGTCCTTCAGTCAGTGCACACTGTTTCTGAAAAAGCTCAGTCAATGGATCACAATGCCCCTCAGCAGCTCCATTTGTTGAAAGCTGGAGCCCTGGCCTGTCTCAGCTCGCTTTTGAGTAGAAAGGTGAACGAAACGAAGCTGTGTCAGTGAAACTCAGAGTGATTCTGCCAGGAGCCATTTGTTACCAGGGGAACAATGTGTACTAACGCAGCGTAAACCAGGGTAAACAGCGAGATATCTGCAATCTAAGCCCCCTCACTAGGAATTCCGTAGCAGCGTGAACTACACAGGTCAGTCCGGCAGATGCATATGGAAGTAAAAACACAAAAAGATGAAACTTGCACATGGAAGAAGCTGTGTGAAGACAGCGTGAGGGTGCGGGGTGAGGTGAGCGGATCAATTGGAGTCGAGCCCCAGGTCCAACTGGTTCTCATTCATACAGCTGCTCCTGCTTATCTGTCTCCTGAGGGGCCTGATCCCTGCCTGCCTCCAGGCCAGATTCTCAGTCTTGCTAAGGAGGTTGGGGATTGGAGGTCAGGAGTATGGCCACCCTCATCGATTCACTCTCCGCTTGTTTCGGTAAGTTGTGAAAGTCAGGGCTGCCCTGCTGGGCTCTGTAGTCTTTCGTTAAGGAGTGACTTTGTCCTGAGAGGTCAGGGCGCTGTACTGTATTGGCCCAATGTTACACTTATTATATCATTAATCATATAAGACTAAACATGCATCATTTTAACTCGCAAAATTTTCAGCAAATTTTACTTACGTTTTGCAAAATGCTATGAATTAAATGAGTCATTGCCTCAGCTCATTTCATTTTATGGTATCAAAAGTCAGGGAGACTGTTGACCAGAGTCAGAGAGTCCGTTGACTATGGAACTGTTGACCAGAGGCCAAGGTAAAAGACAATTTAATTTGGAAATCATACTTTACAATTCATTTGATGGACTTTTGTGTGTAAAAGAAACAAGACTAATTTCAGCTAAACTTCTCCCACAGAACTTGCCAGAAAAGTAAACTAATCACTCACTTTCAAACAAAGTGTGGCGCGACACAGAGAAGTGCTGAGAAGAACACAAGCGGGTCAGCTTACTGTACAAATAGGGTGGCAAACAAATTTGCATGTCAAAATTAAAAATCAATGCGTTCCACCTCGGCTAATGACCAATCTCCGTACTGCTGCTCCTGGGCTCTGATTAACATTCTGGGGGGTTCAGGAGAAAATGTTAGAGCAAAGCATTAATCTCTCTCAGCAAAAAAGCGTGTATCTTCTGACAGGTGGGTCAAAGTTGCTGTTTAATCTAGCCCATAATTTCTGAAATGTGCTGACAGAGTGTATTTTAATACATTAAAACAGAAAGCTGAAAGCCAGACACCTCAGCAGGAAGTGTGTCCCTGCCTCTGAGTTATGGTTTGCTGAGAAAATGGGAGAAATGCGTTTACACCTTGCATTAAAACCCAATCTGTATCCAGGTGGGTGATCCATTTACAGGGGAGCACATTGCTGGACGGAAGGAACGCTGACAGAACGTGCTCCTACATTCTATTTGGATTATGTACAATGAATGGACCTATCTTAGTAAGCGCTTGTATCAAATCTGCTTTGAACCTGTCATTCAATCACACTCCGTGGGCTCAGTTACATTCGCATGGCTCAGCAGTCGTCGAGTGTTGTATTGTTGTTGTATATGTATAGCATGTTAATTGACCTGTGTGTGTGTGTGCGTGTGTGTGTGTATCAATGGGTGATCACACTGATTCCATTCAGTGTGTAGACTACATGTGAAGAATATGACGCCCTGTTTGAAACGACCAAAGACTGTCGGCCTCGATAACACATTGAAACCTGACTCCTATAGTATATGAGCCTTTTAACAAGAACTACACCTGTGGAACAACCTGTCAATTTGACATGTCAAAGACACACTTAGACAAATCCTGCAGACCTCAATCAGCTGACTTTGCGAGATATGATGCTGGTGTTCAGGAATTAGAAATCAGGAATCTTTTATTGTCATTATGGCAATTTACATTGTGCCGTGAAATTAAGGTGCTGAGTTGCAAAAGGTCTAAAAAGGAAAAAAGGAAAATAAAGAAAAATCTTTACACAGAAGAAATATACAGTATACAGACAGTTTATACAGCATAGTATAAATAGTCGGTATAAATAATAATAATGCGATCATGATGGAGCAACTCCTCTAGAGAAAGAATGAAACCCATCTTCCCGAAGCAACCTCTACCATCTCTTGAGCGAAACTCACATCTGATCACGATGCAGGGTAGATCCAGGTGTCAGGAACGCATTTTCAATGTGAGAGATAATTGTAGGACGAAACGGCGTCTGCATGGGGAAATGGCTTCTGTGTGGCGTTGATGCATTTAAGGTGCTCCTTTTTAAGCTGGATAGATGATCGCTCCTTTGCAAATCGACATGAGAAGCATCTTAATTGCATTTCTGACAAACACTTTGTAAGTGGATCTCTCCACTTCCACTGAAATATAAATCAGGCAGAGGTGTAAACACCATCACGACAATTTGTTGGTTTAAATAAGAAATAGAGCAAATTAACCTGACCTACACCAAAGGAACATCCTGATTTGAGATGCTTAAAATGTTCTCTATCATGATTTTCTCTCGAAGGGTAAAAATAACATATTTGCTCCGTCTGTTCGTGTTTGATTTGGTGGTGACCTGATTCCTCCGGTAAAAAAAACGTGTGTGTTACCTCATAGCAAGCATAGTGGAAATGATATCACTCTTACTTACAGATCACAGTGTCAGGGTCAATTGTCCTGCGAAAGATGGGTGAGACACAGACATGTATTGATTTTTCATTTTGTCGAGGTAAGCGAGCATGTTGCGGTTGGGCAAGGGTGCAATGAGGCAGACAGAAGGTGGTGGAATGCTGTTCCGGCTTATTGCTTGTGTGCCGCCACGGCAAAGAGACACCTCCAAAACAATTGTCAACCAAAGCGCGACAATATTATCAATGCACACACACACACACACACACAATGCGCGTGCCCGCGCACGTGTGTGTGTGAGCGTGTTTCCCCATCTGCTCAAATTATTTCGAGCTGAAAATGGAGCTGGTGGGGAAGATTTTGGCAGGCGATTCAGGCAGGGAAATCAGCCAGCGTCACCCTAGAAAGAGCAGGCCAGGGCCAGTAACCGCATGCCAGAGCAGGGCTTCATGGGGGCCTCACAGGGCTTTGCGCCATGTGCATCAAAATATTTTACTGTCTTGCAAGGCGTAGGCGCGCACAATTCTATGACTCAATCTCAGCACGGCCAAATATCAAATTTGATACTGCATGCATCTCGTCCCTCAAACTAAAGACACGAGTTTGATATGGAATGCAAGTGATTCTATGGCCGTCTTCTCGTGTGTCCTCTACTTGACTTTGTGATGCAAGACGCTGACCTTACAGAAAAGGCATGGCCTTGTTGCGTGTTCTTGTACTGTTGGGACGCGACGAAATAGCGACAAGTCATTCTTGGACATGACACCATTTCAAAGCCCACGAGTGAGCTTCAGTTCTTGAATATACATGCCTCTGTTTGCCAGGTGGTATGTGTGTGTGCACTGCTGCATCTCCTCACCGACCCCTGCCCCTGTCGTTCCGTCCTGTCGCAGCTCTTGTATTTTGTTGTAGTCCCAGCTGCTCATTTGCAAAAGTCATTCAGCTTGGCATGGGCGGCTTAGCTGGAAAACACAGCGGTTGTCCTCTGCCCTTGCCGCTCTCTGCCCACCAAGATGACCGATACGAAGTGGCGTGCAGGTGCGGACGCTTCGGATCAGAGGTGTTTGCTGACAACATGAGCTCATCGGTATACATGACACTTCCTGTACAGCCTCCAGCACCCTAAATATCAATGTAAGCCACTTTTTGATACAAGAGGTTGTGGCAGTGGTTTCTGCAGGTCAAAATAAAATGAGTATGTACCAAGGGAAGGAATACAAGAAGCTTGTAAGCAGTTGTACTCTCAACAGATTCCCGAATATTTTCAGCACAAGAAAAACAATGCTAATGAAATGAAATGAAATGAAGTTCTACAAAGGCTCCACAAGACAATATTGAAGTTTGCCAGATCAGGTTCCTACATTCGTGCTGGTCCACATGCTCAGATACTCTTGTCTCTAAGTGGCTGTCTTACTTGCATTCTGAGCTGCTCCTGTGGAGAGGCTGCTGATCTCAACACAGCAGCTCTCCCAGCTACTGGGGTGCACGGTCTATTTCCATAAGTGTGTGTGTTAATCGATGAAATTTGTAAAGCATATTGATCAATACAAAATGTAAACACAGTCAGTTAATTGTTGAATTTCCATATTTACCATTACTATATGTTATTGTCAACTCTGAACATAGCAGAGTAAAGGAATGGAGACATCAGCAGCACAAGTGTTACCTGCCACTCTGCAGTTTTCCAATCAGCTCTCCAATTTGCGGAAACGCTTTTTAAATCTCACGTGGTGTAGGGACAACGTCTCAAGTGCAAGAATTGGAGGTGTTGTGTGCTGAGGCTCTGGTGATGCGAAAGGTCCTGTCAAGGGGCAGGGATTGTAAAAACAAAACAGATCATGATATATGATCACTATGAGCAACCCGCGTGATATTTTGTTGAAACTCCCATGAAGGTGAATGAATATTTCCTGCAGCGCAATCTTCGCTCCAAGCGCTTATCAAAGTTTGCCATTTTGCCCATAAATCACCTCCTAATCAGTGTCTTGAAACTTTGAAAGGTTTCCAAGATCACAAGATTCCCCTCACACACCTGCTGGGCCTGTCAGTGTTGTGGGTGAGGCTGGGTATGTTATTGCAACCCTCCTCTTTGTCAGCTTCACACACTGTACACATTCTCAGACACACGTACACACACACACACACACACACACACGCACACACACACCTGTGGTACTTCCTCCCACTAACGCTGTAAGTGTTCCAGTTCCTCTCAGATGGAGTGGGTGAGGGAGGTGAGAGAGGGGGCGATCGAGCAGCTGGTTGAGTTGGCTGAGCTTCACACCTGTAAAGGAGAGAGGCTCGCGTCTGGCTGTGTTACAGTGTTAACAGCTCATAATGAACGGCTGATGCAAGCACGCCGTAATGGAGGATGGAGTTCTCCTGCACTTATTCTGTCATTAGGGGTGAAGTAAGAAACCCATCTGAGGTAACAGGTCTGAGCAGTCACACTGCTATTTTGGAGGAAAGTCACTTCTTCCAAGTGTTGGTCAGAAATCCCGTGCAACACATTCTCATCGCGTGTTACTGTACACACTCATTCCCTGGATATTTTATTTGAGGAAGACATAGACAAATAACAGCATTATACACCCAAAGCACAGTGTGCCAACGACTCTGAACTCAATTTGTCACTCTCGCTTTCGGAGGAGTGACAGGTTATATTACCTGTCGAACAGCTCGGCTGAGTCCACAAGCATGTGTGTGCATGCGCGCACAGACGTGTGTGTGGGAGAGTATTTGTGAGAATGTGTGTCTTCACTGGCATGTCTGTGCGCCTTGTGGCTTTTTGTGCCTTTATCTCTGCACAGGCTGAGCTCCAGGAGGCTCTCAGGCGACGTGTCTTAGTCATATCTGTAGTTGGGAATTCAACTGGCAACAGAAGAGCTTTTACATACAGTACCTGCGCCTCAGTGCGTGTGTGCGTGTGCGTGTTTGTGTCTGTACTCTTTTTTTCCCCCCTCCTGTTTATGTCTTCGTGGTGAAGGAAGGCCTCCCACTTAGGGAGGTTTGTGTGAAAATAATCAAGTACAGGAAAATATTCAAGTATTTAACTCCAGAATCGACTGTAAAATTAATTTATTGTTCAGCAACGCAGACGTTATTTTGTGCAGCAGTTGTGAGAGCATTTGAACAATGACATGCAGGTTTACTCACAGGTTTCCTCATATTGGAAAGATGTAAATGAAGAAAATGAAATTGACAGAGATGAATGTAATGAGGAACAAACGGGAAAAAATTTACGACAGGAAAAAATTGTGTTAATTCAATATGAGAACAGGGAAAACAACCACGTATTCAGCATACAGACATAATACGCAAAATGGAACATGAACCTATCATGTTCCCTTTGTATTAAATCATAATTTAATACAAAAGGGAAGCATATAAGGTGGATGGCAGTTGTTCCTCTTTTTGCATATGTACATCTTTTTCCTTTATATTTCCCTTTTCTGTTTAGCAAATTTTTAGGTGGACTTCCCAACCGATGGAGCCCCAGCCAGCATCCATGTGTCACAAGCTGTATCTGAAGGTGTTTGTCCACATACACTACGGTAGGTTTCAATGTCCTCCACCTGGTCCACTGCAGAGTCTAGGTGTGCATATCCTCGCAATAGTCGTTTTTGGTGTATGTGTGTATGTGTGTCTGTGTGTGTGCTTGTGTTTAATAATGCATGGCCCCAAGCCCAGGACGGGCCCTTTGATAAAGTACAGCTCCACGGCACATGCATAAGCAGCTCCAGCCATATGCAGAAAGCGGAAATTGATGGTGGAGATAAAGTCCATGCTCCTGCTGCTCCTGTGTGTGTGTGTGTGTGTGTGTGTGTGTGTGTGTGTGTGTGCGTGTGTGAGGCTGTGGGGAGAGAGTGTGCGCAAAGGGATGAGTCACCTGGAGATTTATGGAACATATTGATGTCTATATGCGAGTGTTTGATCAGGTGGCAATTTGGAGCGTTTTAGGTCCAGTTGTTGAACCGCGAGAGTGCCTTTCCCAGATGCGTGCATTTTGTTGTTTCATATGCTGATACCACGCCAGCATGCAAAGGCATCTTTGTACCTAAAAAGTGTGTGTCAGTAAGTGTGTGTGCCTGATAGACTGAGAGCTGACACAGTGTGTGTGTGTTGCCTCTTTTCTGCATATCCTCACCACACTCCCCTTCTTTGGGTGTTACTGGTCTTTTGTGATACAAGTCTGGATATGCACCAGGAGAGGGGCAGACGAGGGAGCGCGTTTGCCTGAGCTACGAGAGATGATGAACTGTCAGTCAAAGTCAAAGGGGTCAAGGGTTGGCAGCGATGTACAAGGTTGCTGCCTCCCTCTTGCCGTGCAGCTGTATTACACACGAGCGAAGCATAAATGAGCGGACCACATGCATAAACAAGCTGACAGGAGCTGCAAACACATGCAAACAAGCCCGTTACCATCGATTCCCTCCCCCTGCCCGGCCACGCACAACTTCAGACCCTTAAAAACAAACAACCATCGCTCCCTCTCTGGCAGCATCTCCCCCTAATTTAGACTTCCTTGACGTCTCATCCGCTCCTCCCCTCTCTCATTTTCTCACTTTCCCTTGCTCTTTTCTGCACCTTCAATCTTGTTTGCGGGTTCCTGCTCCGTTCTAATCGGCCAGACTTCTGAGGCTGTCCCTGGGAACTGGCCACCGTGCAGAAACCCCTCTATGCCCTCTGTCATTAGATGTGTTTCTCTCTTCATCTGCCACCCACCTTCCTCATGCCTTCCCAGCCTCCCCCCATTTATCCGCCCACTCCCTCTCTTTCTCTCCCATGCACTGGCTGCCACCCCCTCACCCGGTCATGAAGAATAGACAGTCAGATATACAGGAAGTGAAAGAAACCCCTATCTCTTTTTGTTGCAGCTTTAATTTACTTTGTACATTAATATTTCAGGGCCCTCTGCAGGCTTGGTGTGGGAGCCGGTGGGAGCTACTGTGTGTGTTGATGCAAGTGTGTGTGTGTGTGTGTGTGTGTCACATTCCTGTTGTAGGAGAGAAAAGGATTGATATTTAAGCGGGCCTTATTGGAGACCCCCGTTCTGTCTCCACCAAACCACTGTAGCATGAGTGCTCAACTCTACATCAGTTCACCTTCCCCTCCTTATGTCCTCCCATACACTCTATTTGGCGCTCCTCAAAGTTGAACCAAGGCTGAGCTGCTCATTCGTCCAATTTACACGGCATCATGATTGAGGAAGTCATTGTGCAGATCTATAAGAGAACATTTACGCAAATTTGCTGCGGGGTGATGCTATTTGTCTAAGGGATTTTGACATATAGGGACAGATGAGGCAGCCTCACTGCCTGAAAGGACTGAAAAAGGGCAACGTTCACAAACTGATGATTCGGAATGTTGACCACACAGTAGACTACTTAGTGTACTTCATGTGTTATGTCAGTCAAGGCACATGATTTACAATTGACAATTTTCAGCCACCAGCATTATTCTTTTCTGTTTGTCTCGTTTTAAATATTTCGTTCTGTATGGTCAAGTGAGTTTGTGTTGGGGCACAGCTATGCAGGATCCAAGAGCAGGACTCGAATTTGAAATAAAAATACAGAATTTAAACTATCAGGGACCTCAGGATGAGCAAACTATCTAACAACCAGGGAAATACTCAGATACACACAAAACAGAACAGCTACCAAGCCAAGTACACAGGGAGCAAAGGACAATGACCTATGAGCTAAAGAGGAACAGAAAATTAGATCCAAAACGGATGTGGCACTACACAGGAGTGGGCAGGTAAACGGGTGCCAAGTAACTTAACAACAATACACTGAACTATAAACAAGGCAAGGAGTAAACATTTTCCAGGAAAACAAAGAAGCACAAAAAACTGAAACACGTACACAAACTAAAGTCTGTGCTAATATGAGCCCAAAAACATAATCACAGATGAAAGAGCACACAATAGTAACCAAAAACTAAATGGCTGACAGGAATGTGGAGGACTTAATATCAAGTGAACCAAAGACACAAGAGGGGCAATGAGAGGACATACAATTTAACAACAAAAAAGTTAATGGACAGGCCAAGCCAAAAGACACTTAGGCCTGAAACAAGGACACTCGGAGTGAAATGGAAAACAGAGCCATAATAGAAAAGTTATTACCAGGACCTACACAGCTATTGCAAGAGACACGAGAGATGATCGGATTATGGGAAGAAGCAGCACTTTTGAAATTAATGGGAAGCATGTGAACGACGAACCAACAAAGACAATGGAAATCAGCCATAAATATGCATTTGGGAAACCGGACAGGCATAGGCTCAGAAACGA
This sequence comes from Carapus acus, assembly GCA_900312935.1. Lineage (NCBI taxonomy): Eukaryota > Metazoa > Chordata > Actinopteri > Ophidiiformes > Carapidae > Carapus > Carapus acus. Next base: position 10,408 of record OMPJ01034047.1, on the reverse strand, counting down.
TGACAGTGAAACAGGCAATGCAGGCGAGACATACCTACTGTAACACCAAAAAAGAGCGGCCTGACAGGGAACACGTGTTCACAGAAAAGGAATAACTAACAGACCAAAAAACACAGGGGAACTCGAATCCCAATGAATCACAACACAGAGAATATACAGGAAACGGAACTTCTAATAAATGTAACAAACACAAACTCAAGAACAGAGAGGAGGATCCCGACAACCTTGATTTGTGGGTAAGATGATTCTAAGAGTGTGAGAACGATTGAAATCCTTGGAAAAACTGCCAATTGAGCCATATTCCTGGTATAGTTGGTTGTTGATTTTATTTCCAGGTGTTCAAGGTAAGAAGATGAATGAGAATATTTGGGTTCAGCTTCAACGAGATGTCTGCATGAGAACTTAAAGACACACTTCTATGTTCCAAATATTGATTTTAGGTTGTACCAAGAGATGACTGCATTAGTTAACCAAAACCACGTACCATAGGGAAAGTCCAGACAAAATGCTTTATTTATCAACAACTGATGACACCCGGTGTAAAGTCCCAGTGAAGTCACAAGAGACTGGAGGTTGGACTTGTGACTGGAGGGACTGCAGTTTGCCTCTTTAGCACTGCAGAGGTGCTCTTGTGCAACGCACCTTACCTCCAACCAGCACCTGAGGTGCTTTCTGTATGGGCCGCACCCTCACTGTTGGGACGCTCTCTTGCTGAAAATACCCGTACAGGTACACAGAAAAGGTCAAAAAGCAAATATGTGGCTAAGTTCAGAAAGTTAGTGAAAAAAAGCTCAAAAACAGTAAAAAAAAAGTTAAAAGTTAAACAAAGTTGGTATTGACCAGTTTTATTTGCTAATTATGAGGGTGAGAGCCCCACAGTGTTTTACATTTGGCATGCAAAAGTCATCGTAAAGCTACGTTCCATTCACTTTTAGTGTCTGGCATTCTCTGCAAAGCATTCTAGTCACAGAAGTCACCTTGGCAACCGGGCTTGTAGGTTCTCTCCACTTTGGTGTAGGAACTATGTGATTCAATTCCTGCCTGATGTCAAAGGACTTAATTTAGTATTTGCCACATTTTGTCATCTCTCTATCATCATTTTGTGGTTAAAGCCTGCGAATATACTACAGTTAAGCAACTTTTTGCATTGGAGGGGTCATCATGCATTTACTGTGGCTGTAGATAAGGCGTAGATAGCCTAATTGTCCTATAATAGATTCTAGAGATGTCCGATCATATCGGCCCACCGATATTATCAGCCCGATATTAGCATAAAAATGAAATATCGGTATCAGATTTTTTTGCTTTAAAACTGATAAAATAAAAACAGATAAAAATGAAATAATGCTTGCGTTACACCAAAATAGTGCCTATGCACTCCTGAAGCGTTTACCGGCGCACTTATCGGTATCGGCTATATCGGTAACGGTAAATTAAGAGTTGGACAATATCGGCATATCGGATATCGGCAAAAAAGCCAATATCGGACATCCCTAATAGATTCTGTCAAATTTGAGTCAGTTACTCTATATTTGCATGTCACCAGCAAACATTTGTCCTGCATTTCAGACTATTCTGCTACTTTCATGTGAATCAGAATCAGACAGACACCTGTGGAAAAGCAGAAAACAAATCAGGATACCCATCAATAAGGAAAACTCTCAGCCGTTGTATATTCTTCATATCACTCCTCACTAATGTGCTATATGCTGTCCCTTTAGAATAATCTCCTTGTTGTCATCCATCGGCCAAACTCCTCAAAAATGTAGTTACCAAACATGTAAACATAACATATAGAGTAACCTGACATGAGGGACAACAATGAGGGTTTAATGAGACTAAAATTCAAGTAAATACATGTATCCAGGTCCAGGACTGAAGTCCATCAGCAGGCATGGAAACCCATTGAGCAGTTAGATGACATGGATTTAGATGCTGAAGTAGGAGGAGGACGAAGCACCTTTTATCAAGGATCAGTGGGTTTTGAGCATAGTTCCCTCAGTTGCTGCATCAGGAGCGCCTGACGGGAAGTCGTATTGAAATGAGGTGCTTTCCCCCAGGGCACTCTGACACCCCTGACATTTAGATGTGTGTGTGTGTGTGTGTGTGTGTGTGTGTGTGTGTGTGTGTGTGTGTTGGGGGTGTATGAAGGGGGGGGTGCTGCTATGTGATTCGTGCCTTTGTATATTTTGGAGGGAGTTATTTGTTTGGGAGTTTTCGCTCGGGACGGACGGCCGGAGCGGCTGAGAGTAGTCAT